>CM017571.1:49896122-50040756 GCA_007844125.1 Sinonovacula constricta
TTTCAACAATAACGTATAATCATCGCATAATGTACATGTTATCAACTTGTTTACTGGGGACCATGTGACTTTATCAAACCCTAAATGCTCCGCAAAGATGTTTTCTGCAAAATTAAGTTGGGCTTGTGCCATAATGTCATAAAAACAAAGTGGTGTAATTTGTTTGATTGAGATCGCTTAATTTACTACAAAAACAGAACTTGTGACTATTTTCTACTGCTATTTCTTATTCATAGACACATTCGATGTTCCTATCTCCTCTTAAGAGATTTCCTTACAATAACCTAGTCAGTGCGATCATACAAAACGTTTTAACGCTATCTTAACTATCCATCTAAAACATTACTACTGGACACAACGAAAACCACTGAGTCGTTGGGTCGAACAATAACACTCTTCTTATCAGATTAACTATCAATAGACAGGGGGTTGTGCCGGTGATAAGTTCGCACCAGTGACAATAGGCTGGGCTTACGCCGGTATGCCACCAAGATGACCGCGAATAAAATACTATATAATCTATTACGCCGGTACGCCGGTAAGATGGCCGCGAATAAAATACTATATAATCTATTACGCCGGTAATCCAAGATGGCCGCGAGAGTAGTATTTTATACCTACTATTATAAACATTTTAAAAATTTATAACTTATTAAGAATACAAGCTTAGCATCGGATACTGTCGTAAATACTATATTTGCAACCTGTAACAACCACGTCTAGCTTCGGAATGGGACTTTCACCCTTGATTCAATCCTTTATATATACATCTTGAACAAGAATGCTGTAGCTTTAAATGCGTGCGCATTTAACTTTTAATTGAAACGAATGCTCGCGCATTTATTATTTATTTAAAACTAAATTTATATATTTTTAGTCTTTAAAGATCTACATAAATTTCTATCATGTAATTAAGTAACTAGATAATGTGTAATTACAAAATACAAAAATAGTGACAGTACACACCCAAAACTGTTTGGTTTCAAAATCTGGTGACGGGATAAAAAAAAGGTCAAAGTGTTTCTCACATTAGGAATGTGTGCACTTTCTTTTTTGATTATCTAAAAGTACTCGTGTGGATGTCATATTATTTATTGAAGGTAATTATGTCTAAATGGATTGAACAGACCCAATGTTTTTTTTTATCTTAAATGTGGTATACATTTTTGGAACGTGACCTGAATTATACTCGAACTCCGTAATTTACACTCAACATGTAGACGTCTCAATGCACAAAAGTAATGAAAATAAATAAATAAAAACACACACACACAAAACACTCTCTGTACATTTGATATGCACATATATTTACTTGGGTTTGTTTATTGCTGCAAGCAATACTAGATCTAATGTTTTAGAATATTAATTTAAAAAAAAATATAGGTGTATTTTGCACATTAGACTTAGACATGTGATCTTTGGAATCCTGTGATCTTTGAGACATGGCGTACTTCAAAGCCGTTGCGATGATGATGCTGTCTTTAAGTTTTACTTTCGTTCTTTCGTGCAGAGATCTTACACCCATATTACATGCATGTGCTGGAGAAGTGCATTGCGAAATTGGATTAGAAGAGTCTGGGTGTTATGACTTGACAGGTTTTGATGCACACGAATTTAACCGGCTTGAAAGACTGGAAACTTCGAGATTTCCACCAATGACTGTCGTTAACATAAGTCGTCTCGTCAAGATAAGATCCATAGTTTTCAAAGATACAACATATTTACCGGAATCAATTTGTAGTGTCATTAACTCCAGACACTGTGTATACGTACAGAGTTCACATTGCTGTCCAGATCATGCAGTAAGTGCTTTTTTCTCGCTTTGACATCGTCATGCTTGTCTTTTGTACATAATGATAGTCGTGGGATACTCAAGGGAATTGAATTGAAACCAGTCAATATATCACCAATCAGTGACTATATCACCAGCACAATATAACTCCTTAATTGCTGGGAGTCATCACGCAGCCATGCATGACGCTTCATGCGTAATAAAATAATATGATGTGGACAAGTCCTACCTTTCAATATGTCAATCTGCATTTTAGTTGCTGGTCTTGTTGATTAATGGTTTGATTATGTCTTATTTTATTTTTTTCCTCTGAGGGGAAGGTACCCAACCTCGCATCTTGAGGAAAATTTGTATCACCAATAAAGCCAAGGAGAAACAAAATATCAAAGATAAAGAGTCAAGTGTAACGGTAATCTGCAGGATTTAAAATAAATTTAATAATGAGAAGGTGCTAGTAAACAGCTTCAACTAAATAGTTAAAGAAAACCTGATTAACAACCATTTGTGTAACCTCTCAGTTATTTATATGAATATCATATCCAAGGAAGACTTTATATTTTTAAATGTAATCTTTTTGAAATATCCTTATCAGTTTTAGCACTCGAATGATGTTTCTGATAAGTTATAACATTATCCTAGCCATTCACATTGTTTGTATTACGTTGTTATTTAGATTGATATTGTATAATTTTTCTTTTCTTCTTTTTAAAGGATGGAGAAACTGACACCACTCCAACAACTACAACCAAGACATCTGACATCACCGATGCTCCAACCACATCTCCCCATGCTTCAACCTATGCTCCACCTATAAACAGGACATCCGCCACAATCAAGACATCCGCCACAACCAAGACATCCATCACAACCAAGACATCCGCCACAACCAAGACATCCGCCACAACCGAGACATCCGCATCTGTCACAACCAAGACATCCACCACAACTGTATTTTCAACCACATCTAACCATGTTGCAACCTATGCTCCCACTAAAACAAAGACATCCATCACAACCGGTGCTCCAATTACTTGTAATGCTCCATCCATCACCACAAACACAGCAGAAACTGGGGAAGGAAACACCAGCCCCACCTTTCTAGCTACAGGTTTGTCTCCTTCCTCGTATTCTAACTTTTCTTAATGTCCTCACTATATTATTCTGTATTCTTTTTCTTTTACATTATTTTGTCTTGTAATCATTTGTTTTGTGATTGTACAGAGGAAACTTAATCATTTTAGAAATGAAAACAATATGCAACTGTCGGGTTTTGATAGCAGTGAAGAAGTTTCTCTTTTGAATGTGGAAAACATTTATCAAAATTTATTAGAAAGGCGACAACATGAAAATTCCTTAGAAAGACAAAATTCTGAATATTCATTAGAAAGTCAACTTCTGAAAATTCATTTGAATATGATGGATATATGATACCATTAAATGTTCTAAGAATAAATGCACAACCTTTGTATTCTTATTATCCACCTTATGGTGATTATAGTTATGTTACACACCTGTAAGTTACACCCATATTTAATTTATCCTTTCCTTCTTATTTGTAGTCATTCCAATGACATTGGCCCTATGTGGTTTGATCACTGCATTAGTTATTCTGTACATGCATAGAAGACGTCAGTCATTAAGGAGACTGTCAGCATTTGGAGTGGGGGCCGAATTTATTCCTATGTCGACAATTGTCTCCCGTTCATCAATTGCCTCATCTTCATCGTTAGGAAGGTCATTATCGGACAGTATGCTATCATCATCAGAACTACTGCCACATAGGTACCCTACAAGATTTTCTCTAAAACAACAATGAGATGAAGAACAATAAATGAACCAGTGTTTTATTCCTCCCTAGTTGGGCTTCCACTTTATGTTGCACATTCCTGATCAAAAGCATTCCTTCTTATGTCTAAATAAGCATTCCTACTGCTAATCCATGTAATCATAATCATTGCAGTCCCATAAATAAACTGTGCAATATACTCAATTATCATAGATATATCTGTGACTACCTTTATTTTTCTATTAAGTTGTTTTGAACATAGTATTAACATAGTATTAACATAGTATTATTATTTTATATGAGTCAAGGTTTTCATTCCATTTACCAGTATTATGGATATATCATAATCCTTTTCTTGAAATAATGTTGTTAAAAATAACAGATTTGATGTCTCGGGATTTTGAAACTTAGTTTGTAATTCAGTATTAACATACATTACATGTCTTTACATATTTTTACATTTTTTTTTATTTGTGACTGTTTAAGGTTTAGTAGGTTGTGAAAAAGTGAGACCATTTATTATGTCCAGAATGATTGTTTTGACTTCATCATACTTTGTGTTTGTATGTTACAATTTGTAATTGCTAAAAAAAATCAATAGTAACATTTAATTTTCTAAACAGATATGAAGAGTTATATTGATTTCCTCCATTTATACACCTTTATGACATGGACAAACAGTGTTGATCCAGATTAGCCAGCACATCAGTGCCATCTGATCAGATTCTTCACTGTTTGCTTTTTTTATTTATTAGGTTATTTTTGACCAAAAAAGCAAAAGCAGATCCTGATCAGACAGCATGTATGTGCCAGCTGATCTGGATCTACACTGGTCCTATATGTGATAAATTGCATATGTATATGGTGTTAAGGATTAAAGTCACCTTTTTAGACAAAGGCAGATTATTACTTAAAAAACAAATAGAATATCTATTTATTACTAGCCAAGACTTGTCCAAAACATTTTGCCAATAAAACGCATATGTTTCACTTCAGTAAATTTATTATTACTTAAGAAAAAGTAAACATTTAATGTGTATTATTAAAGGTGGGTAGGATGTAGGTGAGTCTGAGGAGGATGTAGATGAGTCTGAGGAGGATGTTGGTGAGCGTGGGGAGGATGTTGGTGAGCGTGGGTAGGATGTAGGTGAGTCTGACGAGGATGTATGTGAGTCTGATGAGGATGTTGGTGAGTGTGTGGAGGATGTAGGTGAGACTGAGGAGGATGTAGGTGAGTCTGCGGAGGATGAAGGTGACTAAGCAATGACGATGTTTAAAGTGACCGTTGCGATCAGATTCAATGGAAAGTGTGATTAAAGTGTTTGTTGCGATTGAACCAAGAGGCTGTGATGCTGTTGTTAGTTTATGTAAGGATCGGATGGAAATGAATGTCTTGGATCGTAGATCCAATCAAATGATGTAATTAAATTATATCAAGCACTGCAAGGAGTAGTTTTTTTTTCTTATCTACTCGTTCACGACAACAGGGCGCGCCATAAAATGATTAAACTATTTTGGAAAAAAAAACTGCATACTTGTATAACAGCCAATTTAACTTAAATTCAGATCGGTGATATTTTTTTTATTTTCTCTTAGAATGTTTATAACGGCTTAACACATAGCCAAATATGATCCGGCGTTGTTAATATTTTGAACTATTCTTTACAGATGATACAAATCTTTCACAACAATGTTAAAAACAATGTTCAGAGGCGCCCGTGGTGTAGTGGTAGAGTCGCCGATTCATCACTCCTCTGACTTCTTAGCCTCTCACCGCGTGGCTTCGAGTCACGTTCGGAGCGAAGGACTTTGAGAAAGTCTTGCAGGTGACTTGCGGTGCGCCGGTGTTTCTACCCAGACATTTGTCTGGGGCTTCCTTCACAAAAAGCTGGACGTTGCTATAATCATAATAAATTTCCGCTGCAATATATTTCAAAAACAAAACAAAAACATTGTTCAATACATAAATTCTTTAATTTTTGCACTTTTCATCACGACTTTAGCGGGAAAATAGATTTAACGCTGCCAGTAAAATTATCAAAGCCGCTGAACAAATATTTATTGTATTAAGTTTACTAAATATTCATAAAAGTTGGGACGATTTGTTATCCTAAATTTTGGACGGTAATTTTTCCTAATGGTCCAGTCCTATTTAAACTGACGAGACAATATTGATTGTTGTAAAGTAAACGAAATAAAAGCAAATATAAGCAGTGTAGAGCAAGTGTTTTTTTCCGCATTTTCAATTACAGAGCATCCAAAGATAGACTAAACGCGATGTCAACTGCTGTGATAAACGTATTAATTTTTTATAATAAACGTATTAATTTTTGATACGAACGGTCATCAACAGGTCTGGGGAATGTCAATTGCGATTAAGGTAGAGCGCTATACACAAGCAGATTTAAGGCGAGATAGCAATGTGTGTCTGCATAAAGTTATGTACTGACAGATGATTCGCTTCCTCATTTGAAGTTGCACGTAAAGGCTAAATCTAAGATCTATTTTATTAAAATGTACATGGGTCTCATTAATCTCGATGATTAATTTAACTACTACTTTAAGAACTAACATGTAATTTATATAATAAAAATAAAAGACATGTGTTATTATTCTTGGTTTACTCATTATAAATTACAATAATATCACACTATTTCCCTCTCAATCTCTACCTCCTACTCTCTCCAGCCTCCATCCGTCAGAAAATACGGCTGCCATCGGAAAAATAATAGGTCCAATTTCAAATCACTTATTTATTAACATATAATATGTTTAACGAAAACGAGTGTCAGATTCTTTTTATCAAATAATTTTAGTCGCTAATAGTTAACAACAATATTTGGTGAAATAGTGGTATGAGACGATCTGCATTATGATGACGTCGATGATGTCATCAATCAAAAAGCTGCATAACACTCATGTAATATGACAAAATATGTATTTGGTGTATTGAATGGAAAACTGAGGGGAATCATGGGATAAATGTATATTTGTAAATAATATCACCGCATGTTTTAAATATACACACAGATTAAAAACACTAAATAAATATTTTACATCGTACAGTTGTTTTTAATCAAATTTTCACTCTTGTTATCTCAAACAGAGAGGCAGTTTCACAACTTCCACGACTCCGGTAAACAAAAATCTCGTTACTGATACGTTCGAATCGCTGTGTAGTATGATTATTTTAATACCATGCTCATTTATGCATGACCACCTTTAAGTGAGTTTTGGGATCAAACACACCATAATATAAAACATTGTCTTCGTAAGATATTGCAATAACACAGAAAAGGAGCGTAAAGAAAGTCCTAAAATTTGTCGATTAAAACAGACATATTTCGCTATATGTGTATGGTTCACTTGTACGTGTGCCAAACTATGTATCTTCTTATAGATTTTTAGATATGTGACCTGCCGCCTCTTCACTAAGGCATGGATGCTGTGTATTCTAAAAATACCAACCCTTTTAGATAAGAACACTTTACAATTAATGGTCACATGATCAGTGTATCTGGAGACCCGGTAAAAAGATTTCAGCTGCAACGATTGGTTGAAATCAAACGACGGAATTATACGAGTGTTGCCGAATCAATACTAGCTTACGAGACAGTTTACGCAGTTAGCCCGTGAACAGCAATGTGAGAGAACGTGTTCATATCAACGTCAAGAATAATATAAATTTGCTGCTTTTAACATGATTAATGGAATAGGTTTACCTTTTTGTCAGAATTCTTAAACCTACGATGTTATTTGAGGACTAACAGGACTTTACGTGCACAACAGGTAAGACAATTACATCCTCTTAGTTTTTAAATGGTGATGTTTACGGTATCTTGTACTCAATAATGACTCTGGTATTTAAACTACATATAAGGGCAGTATACCTGTGACAATGGGTATTTTGGTATAATTACATGGTTCTCTATGTTTATAACTACTTAAATTGACTTGAAGCGCAAGCCTAGATTGCTCCGCCCCACCACAAGTGAAAGTTGTACCTCTAATTGGCATCTTAACCTTTTGTAAATGTGCACGAGCTACTCAATCCGTTCTGAAATTTAAAATACAATAACACAGCATGTACATGACTAGAACGCGTCCACCAATCTCTCCGCTCATTGGTCTGTGGCTTCTCTGTGGTCGCAGTCTAGGTCATGTAAGTTTTAATAATATTTTATAATAGAAAAATGCGTAAACATTAACTTTTAATATACGTTTACTAAATAACTAATTTAATGCGCAATGGAGATATAGATTAAATTAAAATGTTGAATATGACATTCTATTCTAAGACATAATTTTAGAATTGACAGAACCATTTGATTATTTTGAGTAATTATCGGACAGTTACACCTACTTCTCCAATGTATTTGTAAACACTCAATAAACTTGCTGTACCCTGGCAGTTCAAACCCGAAAAGTTCTAGAAAACAACATGGTAATATACTATATTTATTCACTTGTAAAAAATACACAATTTAGTAGCTATTGCAGATTGATGGCATTTCTTGAAGCAGGAATAAATAATATAATGTCAAATTTATGTGTGCTTACTTATAATAGAGATCATATATTATATACACATATCATATCGTGTAACGACTCAACGACATAGACAGACGGATACGGCACATGGCTACACAAGTGTCATTTAGGTGTGAATACGTAATTACTGTTCTTAGTATTTATTTGAAAATCCCCCAACGACTCCGCGTTCCCCCGCTAGATCCGCACAGGTATCATACCATTTCATTTTACGCTGACTGGTCATGAAAACCATAATGTTCATAAGTTAAACTGTGTCTAGCTTGCTTCCATTACTTTTATCGGCACAATTTCTTATATAACAATACGAATGTGAGTAAAGTATCGGAGCTTTTCTTGATATGAAGAAAGCATATTAAATCAGTTATGACGTTTTTCACAACGTATTATATAGTTGTTGTAAGTATAATAGCATAAACAGCATGAATCAAATCAATATTGCCTTTTTTTCTATGTGAACGTTTTGTTTATCATTTATGTGTTATGTCCACGTATTTTACCGATGATTATACTTATCGTTCAGATGGAGGTGTCTGGTCAAGGAGCGACATCACAGGTAACCGGCTCGGACAGCGCTGACCTCTTGTGCAACCAATGTTCAGAGTCAGGCCAGGTTGTCATTGCTGCAGGATTCTGTCGGACCTGCCCTGTCTATCACTGTCGTAAATGTATCAACTAACATAAGAAGATACGGTCATTGAAACATCATGAAATCCTGGAGGGAGCCGACATGCCCGAGAGAAGGCCTTGCTCAACTGGTGTGGAGTATTGCAGACTCCACCCAGAGACGGATAGAACTGTTCTGCCCAGATGCAAGTACTCTGGGATGTGCACTCTGTTTTGTGGTTGGACGTAAAACATGCCATAATGTAGGCTTGATTTCAGAATTATAAAAAAAAGAAACTTTCGGCCGAATTTTGCGATTTGAAGGACACATTGCACAAGCAAAGAACACTCACAACACAGAAACATGAGATAATCGAAAAATGTCGCTCTAAGAACAAGGACTGTCATTCAACAACCATTGCTGAGTTTAAACGATTCCGAAAGGAGATTGATACCCTTTTGGACAGAATGGAAGTAACAGTTTATGAAGATGCAGCCAGATTAAAACAAGAAAATGAGGCGAAGTTAGACAGGTTATCATAAAATTATTGCTTCATGTGACAAGGAAATTGAAACGTACATGACAAACATTGAAGAAAAGGAGAAACATAACCAGGATGATGAGCTTTTGTATTATTGTGAATAAATATTCGGGATCAATGCGTCAGAAATTGAAAAACCTAGAAGAGTTATGTGGTAACATAGATATCCAGAAATTCCGTTTTGTTGCAGACCACTCGCTCATACAATCGCTAAGTAAAGATACACGAATCAGAATATATAGGGAACCAGCAACATGTACAGCTGTGTCCCAGATAAACATTAAATCATGCGAGGACAGTGAAGATTGTCTTATCAGTGGTATCGCACAGATATCAGAAACAAAACTTATTGTATCTGACTTCCATAAAAAATGTCTGAAGATTGTTGATGTTGAGACCTCCAGAATCACAAACAGGCGACAACTGACAACACAACCATTCGATATAACTATGTTGCCTCACTCACGGGTTGCTGTAGCGCTTGCAAACGTTAAACAGATTCAGATTTTTACGACTGACGGTGACCTGAATCAGTGTGGGTGTATACAGATAGATGGCTTGTGTTTGGGACTGCACTGTAACGAGAGTCAACTGTTCGTTTCTTATGATAAACCTGTGGCAAAGGTCCAGATTCTGGACCTAACGGGCAGGGTCCAGACCACGATGCAACACGATGCATCAGGAGCTGCACTGTTTGCTGTTCCGAGACACATCACATACAGTCCTGATAACCACCGCATATACGTAAGCGACTGGGAGAAAGACATCGTTACCTGTATCACCACAGGAGGGGAGGCCCAATGGAACTACAGCGGCCCTGACGTAAAGCATCCGTACGATTTGGTGCTCGGTGATAATGAGTGTATGTATATCTGCAGTAAAGACACCCACTCTGTCCACGTGGTATCTGCTTGTGGTGAGAAACTCGCCGTCATCACTAAGGGCCAGACTGGAGTCTGGTATCCCCACGCTGTGCACTACAGCAGCCTCAGTCAGACACTCTACGTGTCCAGTAACTGTAAAAGTCCTAAAGACTGCAACTTTATAAGACGGTTGACTCTGAAGTAGTCTAATATTTATCACATGTGCCCAGAGTTATATCTCTGAAGGAAGCTTTATTAAAAACGAAATGCATACCGAGTCCTAAATAGGATACTATGAAATATCAAAGCCTGTTTTTACAATTAGAAATAAATAAATATTAACTATATAAAAACAAAGCATAAACATAATAACACGAATAATGTTAATAGGTATGTGTCCAATATAAACAGCACTATACTCTGAACATACACGTACATAGTATAGGGACATATTCTTTATTATTATGTCTAGAAAGCTGTGTATGGCTTGTCGTATTATTATACGGATTGTTCATATATTTTTCATACTAAATTTTAATAGAAACTAAAACAGGATTGTTAGTCGCAATTTTTGTTATAAAATACATGCGTAAAAAGGCGACAGTATTGATATGGATGCTCCTGCTGGTATGATTCTTGTTATATTGGCGCTGATGATGACTGTGCCGGTGATGATATAGATTATGATGACGATGATTAATATATAGGGATGTTGATGATGATAACGGTGATCTTGATGGTATGATTCTATTAATATTGCTGCTGATAATGACTGCGCCGGTGATGATATAGGTAATGTTGATCGTGATTAATGTATTGGAATGTTGATGATGATAACGGTGCTCCTGTTGGTATGATTCTGGTAATATTCCTGCTGCTGATTATTGTGCTTGTAATGATTTAAATAACGATAATGATGATTAAGATATTGTGGTGTTGAGGATGATACGATTGAGGATGAAACATAGATACCGATAATGTGAAAGATATAGAGCAGACCATATTTGACGATAAGGATAATGAGGTCCTCGTCATAAAAAAATGTTGATGTTTCAAATCCATTTAAAAGGATATTTTGTTTGGTCTTCATTACCATGTCATCTTCGCCTATTTTGATTTTTTTATCTAGTTTGTCCTTTCGTAACGCATGTAGCATATTGTTGCAATGATTTTTTAAATATTTATCCCGCGCAATGTACTTGTCTTTGTTATATTATCCGTCGTGGGATTATTTTATAATATTTGCATGTATATGAATTGAAATGTTTCAATAAAATGTGTGTAACTTAACTATATTTTATTGTTTATGTTTACCCATACCTGCATGTATGTTCCAGGCGGATGTTTTAATATAAGTTTTGAAGTATTATTGGTGAAAGACGTGCTTTGCTGAATAAATACAACTGAGTGAAATAAACGTTTTGTGATTAATACATTAAAACAGCCTGACAAATAAAAAGGAGATTCAAATAAAAGAACCCCAATGTGAGGGATTGAGTATGGAGACACAAAATCGAACCCAACAGCTAATGGGCATAAAATGGAACTTGTGTGTGCAAGTTGAAATGAGACGCGACAATTGCGAGGATGAGCAAACGTCATCGCCTTACTTTAGAATCGGAACGTATTCCATCGTGTCCGAAAATGAGATTGACTAACATGAGCTAAATGAAGCCATACAAAAAATGTTCGCTTCCCTCGAAAAAAAAATAAGAGAGGGATCGGGATGGTACGTGAGTAAGGTGATAAAACTGGAAATCCACACTGTTGTGTACAGGTCATTAAAAGCTTCTAGCTGTATACCGCTACCGAATACTCTTTCAATGAACAGATCGATTCTGAACATACAGAATCGGGACGACAAATGTTTTCTACACTGCATACTCGCGTCTTTACATCCCATGAATCACAGCCCTGAGAACGTGGAACACTACAAGCGATATGAGACTGATCTAAACATGAAAGATATTGATTATCCGATGTCAATAAGTCAGATAACCAAATTTGAAACGCAGAATGATAGCATTTCTGTCAAAGTTTTTACATTTGAAGATAAGACTATTCTCCCTTTAAGAATAACGAAAAGAACGCGGAGACTGCATCATGTCAATTTGATATGGATAAAATGCGAAGATGTTACTCACTATTGTTTGATCAAAGACCGAGACCGATTTTTTTGGCAAGAACAAAATAATGCAGACGGCGCCTTTATTACTATTGCTATTGTTTACTTGTTTAAATGGTTACACACATGAACGTCTGCTAAAAGAATACATTCCGCATTGTTCCCCACACGGTGCTCAGCTGACAGAATTACCACGTCCTAGCAAAAACGTTATGCCATTTAAAGAATACCAGAAGACGTTACCTGTTAGTTTCGTGATCTATGCCGATTCTAAAACCGTTAATATTAAATTCTCCACGTGTGAACGAAACACCTAACATTGTGGCACAACTACAACTACGGATCTGCAAGTCTGTGGCTTTGGATATAAAGTTCTTCATATAAATCTTTGTTTCGTGTTCATACAAGTGTTTACAACATATTATTCTTACATTATCGGTTTAAGGTTCTGTGTCAAACGCTTTCTCGTCGGCTTGCGGATCGGGAGGTCGTGGGCTCAAACCCCGGCCGGGTCAAACCGAAGACTTTAAAGTTGGTAGTAGTGGCTTCCCTCCTAACGCTCGGGGCTAAGGAGACAGCATTACTCGTCGGTGTCAGTATAATGGACCGGCCAGGTTCAGTCCCTGGGCACCTCCTAAGTGCTCCTGTGGCATAATGATAGAAATATAGCTGCATAGTTTAGGCAACAAATGCCGGCTAATCCCATCCCATCCCATCCCATCCGAAACGCTTTCTTGTTCGTTAGTTTTATAATAATATCAGCGCACGATGTCTACGATACCTTTCTTTAGTCTGGTTCCCAGCTTCTATTGTAAACATAATAGAAGTCTGGCATTGACGAAACAATGGCCGACGCAATGATAGCTGTAAGTTAACCAAATACTTTCAAAAGTTGTTCATCGGGATATTGTTCAATTTTTAATCGATATGTATATATAAAATTCTTAAAGATAAGATTTCTTTTCGTGGAGCATTTCCGTATGTTATTTTTTTTAAAATTTCAATAAGTTGAGTACTTTTCGGACAAATACGAAGATTGTGATATTTCGGATATGTGATCATAAGTTCTCTTGTAAAATGATTATAAAATGATTTTGTTTTGCATTGTGATCAATGCGAATGTGTTTTAGTTGTGTTTATTAAGAAAGTATTACATTACCATGCGGACACTACATATATTATCTTAAATGTAAATGTTACAATATAATCAAAGATATTGTGCTTATACAGTTATTGTGGGATGCTTGTTATGTCATTTTATTAACTTACTTGAACATTTCATCATTTACCATGTGTATGAAAGAGCACTATTTCAAAATTAGGGCATTCTAAGAATTGCACAATATGTACTGTTATTCTTACTGTCTGATCCACCTAGACACATGCTCCTCATTTTTGTGTTGATAGAATAATTTTAATAGAATCTTTACAATGCCAAAATGCAAAAACTTAAGAGAAGAACATACAAACTAACAAATAAGTAAACATTAAAAAATAAGGAGTCTTAAATGTTGTAGAAACTTCAGATTTGTTGTCTTAAATCAATGCAAACTTTAAAAAATAGTTTTCCTAAATTACTGAAGATAAAATTGTGTGTTTTAATGTTGTTAATTTATATAAAAACACTTAAAAACTGATAGCAAATAATAACAATGAATATGCAAATGCTAAGTCAAATTAAGTACAGTCAACTCTCGTTATCTCAAAATCGGTTATCTCAAATTTCCGGTTATGTCAAACTGTTTTCTACGGTCCCGTTTTTTTCCCTATAGATTCTTTATAGTTCGACTCCGCTTAACTCAAATTCGGATGTGTCAAATTATCGGATATATCAAACTATTTTTTTTGTCCCCACACGTATAAAACTGTTGAAATCAGTTGGTCTATCTCAAACTTTAAATTGCTATAAGATGCAAAACTGCAACAATAGTGATTTTCACACCTACCGTGAAACTCGCGAAGATTTGGGCGCGAGTTTTATCGCCAATTATCGGCAATCAGTATGTCACGTAATTTAGAGAAGAGGTTAATCGATTATTATTTAATTAGCTGATTTAATGAACAACAATTTCGTTAATCAATTAAGGCTGATTAAAGTGTTTCAGTTTGTACTTGTTGTTGTAACAGTTTTTTATAACTTATTGACACGGCCTTCTCAACTTGTAAATAAAATGAGAGGTCGCGTTAGTGATTTTATCATTCTTTAATTAAATTACACTGTAAAAAATCTAATAACACTTTAAACATACAAAACCACACAAACTTGCAGAAACTTAGTTTACAGTGGCAGATATAACAAGGAATTTCAGTCATTACCAGTCATCGTGTAGCAGGTAAGATTTTTAAGATTTACACAAACTATCCTTAAATTCGGATAACTCAAACTTCGGATATCTCAAACTATTTTCTACGGTCCCTTGAAATTTGAGATAACGAGAGTTGACTGTAAGTGTTTTGCACTCATTTGTTTGGACTTCATGCTTCTTGGGGACTTTTCTTACAGAAACATTAGCAGTATTTCATTTTATAATAGCATTTCTTGTTAATTTTTGTCACCTTCAAAGGAAAAATTTGGCAAATGTCACACTAGTTGTGTAAATGACACACTATTCTCTTAAATCATTATTTTATATTGTTATTAAAAAATCAAATTGAATGAAAACCAAATTAGTGGCAATAATACCTTTCTGTATACCTGACATTGTTATTAAACAAAAAAAAATCAAAATAATGATGAACACTCTAATCATTTTTAACAAATTCCATTAATCAGATCTAAAAGAAATAACAAAAAAAAGGCATTAAAAGAATTTTCCTGTGAGTTGAGTATACATGCACACAGTAATATTTTAAAACATTTCAAATGACATTGCTAGTGATGACAAGGAATGGCAGTTTACTTATTCTTATTTTTCATTAGATAATGTTATAACATTATATGCATGTTTCATGTAAATAGTCTATCGATTTATTAATTTGCATATCTAAATAGTTCAGTTGTCTGGCAAAAACAAAAGAGAAATCAACATACTGGTAAGCCCAGATTTTTTAAGAATTCTTACAACAGTACTCCCTTTGAATGACCAACTTATATTGATGTGATTAAGATGATAAATGCAAAAATGGTGTTTGATCCTGACTGCAATTGGTATCAATTAAGCTTTTTGAGATGAAGCTTTTTAAAATAGAAGTATTATTTCATCAGTTCTTCAACAATAAGACCTATTATTGGTACATGAAGGATGAAAGACATCTTGTAGTGTCCGCAACACATAATTAAAAAAAATAAATGTGTAAACCCTTTTTCTGGTCTCAGATAAGTCACATCTTTTTTATTTCTTTTAAGTTACCTGGACTGTCTTTCATCATTCAATTGGTATATACATTATATATGTTAAAATACATTGAATATCCTGATTGGCCCATATTAGAAGTACATTAATTTCACTGTTATGTCCTGTTTGGCAGAAAATCAGACTAGACAATAATATTTATTTCACTTTTTTTATATAACTGCAATCAAACCAAGCATTTATTAGCAAAAACAACTTTGAGAACATGAAAAATGCCTTCTTTAGAAGCACATTAATATTTATGTTGCGGACACTACACCGTTGCAAACAAAGCTTTTCATTAAATGCGAAAAAACCTTAAGGCATTTGGTGAAAGCGCTTGGATTGTAGAAACATGTGCCCAAGGCAATTTATATAACAGCAAAGTAAACTTTGTATCTCCTGTTTTTGTAATGTGTGAAGCTCTGTTGCAGACACTACAAAATATTACCCTTTGCAGGTGTGCAGGAATGACATAATTAAAAACATTGCACACAAAAGCTAGTTCAAAGTTAGGTATGTTTTTGTGTTAAAAACATATAAATCTTGAAAAATAAACTGCAAATCATTTCAATATTAATTTCTTTTTCAATTCATTGGCTTCTTAATTTCAGTTTGAAAGAAATTGTCAAAATGTATAACAAACTCTACTTGTATACAAACCCCTGTCATTTTTTTTTATTTTTTTCTTAAAAATTGATGAAACAAAAAGCTAATTAAACTAGAAAGAAATGTTTATAGTGAAATATAACCAATGAGTATAAATTGTTAATGCAAAATATAATATTTTGCTATGCAATCTTAGTAATATTTAAATGATACAACATAATGCTGAAAAACCATCATTTTAGCTCTTCAAATTAATACACAGTGCATATTGTCACGTTACATACCATTTTTCAGCTAAAACAACATCCTAGCGGCATAAAAAATATTTTTTTGCTCCAATCCTATTACTAATAACTTCTATGGGACTGTATAACATGATCAAGTTTAAAAATGGACAAATATAGTGAAAATGGCAATAATAAAGTAATAATAAGATTTCTTTACCAAATTTAACATGCCACTCCTAGGGGCCGTATTCACAAAGCATCTTAAGTCAAAACTTAAAATTATTAAAAATTTTCTTAACACCATTACATTTATACTTTTGTTTTAAAATGACTTATTTTTGCATAAAAGAAATGTTCTATGAATGCATTTCACACAGATGTAATAATTTTCAATATTAATTACCTAATGAAGGAAATATGGGGAACTGAAATTTTCACTTAAATTATTTTTTAACTTAATATTTATCAATTAAATAAATAATGTCCGAAATTACACTGCGTAAATTTGTCCGAAAAATATTCAACTTGTCAGGAATGTAAAATCTCATCATAAGTAATAGCTCCTTAACAACGCTTTCCACGAATGAAAACTACAACATTGATATTGACCAAAAAATCAATACTATCACAATGACCCGCCTTTTGCTATTAGCTCGTTAACTTAGCGATTCCATCGCCGCCGCCATTATTTCGTTTGTGCCTGACCCTTTGTGTTTAGACAAAGGGCAGGTAATCCAGACTAACCTTTCTTGCGTTATATGTACTATCAGCGCATGCTACCACAGGTTGTAGGTCACTATCAGCGCATGCTACCATATGTTGTAGGTCACTATCAGCGCATGCTTCATTGGTGTGACGGTAATTTTGTAACCTTGCGTTGGTTGGTTTATTAAAATATCATACTCTTGCATGTTTTGGATTACTTAAATATCATACCCTTCATAACTTTGGATCTATTGAAAACCGAGTTTAAGTCTTTAAGTAAAAACAGATGTCTTCGTGTAACAGAATAAATGATTATTTTCCACATGGAAAAACTGTCTCTGCAGATAAATGTGGCTACGAGTACAATGACAGGGCTCGGCAATGCTTATTAAGTACCTCAAATCCATGGTTACATACACACTATATAGGTCGCATATCCATAGCAATAAATGCTGCTGATGGCAAACAAGTTGCGACAATACTTTTTACAACAAATTGCACGTAATTTAACCTAACGTCGGTGCCAAAATCTCTATTTGGCCAATGTCCGGTCAAGGTCGGGCTTAGTGCACAAAGGTCGCTTAAGTATAAAGTGCACCCTTAATTTGTACACTTCTTGCATTTGCTGCGCAAAATTCCTTCTGTTGTAACAGGCCACATGCTGCACCATAAAATAATATCAAAGGAAGCACAAGATTGATATTATGAATTGTAGCGTAGTAATGAAATGATGCAGACATTGTAGGGGATGAAGGCAGAAACAACGTCTTCTTTAACTTTAACATTTTATTCACGGCTCGAACCGTGTGTCGGCCAAGCCAGCCGCCGGCTCAACTGCCGACACACACTCACGCTGGCTAGATATATAGACTCCTCTCTGGGGTTTCAAGATTTTCTTCTCTCTCCAACAAATTGCTTATATACATCCTAATGGAAATGTACTGACTTATCATGGGTTGTTCTGGTGCTAATTCTCTATTGAAACCTTGCAACGAGAAAGATTAAACATGATGTAAAACTTGAATACCATTTTTCATTGCTATCATCATCCTCTATAATGATGAATTCACATATAATGATGGTATCTGAATTGGTGGAAAGGATGACAACTGATTTGATGTGAACGCCTGCGATCTTGGAGGAAGTTGTTTATGCAATTCGTTCAACAGTATTGGATATTTCTCCTCTGTACTATTTTCTGCACATTGTCCTTTCTCCACATACCGTTCGCATCTCAAAATAGTGTCATTGACTCCATCAATTCGGTGCTTGTTGTAGATCCGGAGGTATTTTGCTGTGGAGGTGGTAAGACGGGCGTAAACCCGCATCCTGTGATATTTTGCGGTGGTAAGACGGGCGTAAACCCCCGTTAGGAGGTATTCGCTTTCGGCGGTGGTGAGATTGCAGTTGCTGTATAAAACTGTAATGAGCTGGCATTTTCTATGCTCCTTCTGTTTAAAAAAAATAGTACTTTGCATCATCTAGTGAAAATAAAGAAAATAACAACAAAACGGTTATACAATTGAATCATTATAAATTAATTATCTAATAACTAACGTTATTAAGAAATAATTCAGGATCGTTGTGCAAAGTTCTTTTCTGACAGAAATGTACGCAGTTTGTTTTGGTGGGTGAAAATTTAAATCCATTGTTGTTACTCCAAGTTTGTAATTTGTTGAGGCATTGTTGTAATTGCCTTTCTGTCCTATTCATATTTTTGGAACGATAACATGTAAGGAAATCGTCAACATATAATGAACAATTTACGCCATTATTTAGCGTTTTTACGATGTTATTTATTTTTATGTTAAAGAGAGTAACTGATAATATACTACCCTGAGGGACACCTTGTTCCTGTTTATGAACAGAAGACAAAGTAGACCCAATTTTAACTTGAAAATTTCTGTCAGAAAGAAATCTGTTTATAAATGTGGGTAAACGACCCTTGAGACCAAGGTCACCTAAACATTTTACAATCCCATGATTCCATGTTGTATCGTACGCCTTTTCAATGTCAAAGAACACCGCTACGAGGTTTGTTTTTTTCTTGATAAAGGCATCGCGTATAAAAGTTTCGAATCGAACGAGATGATCGAGTGTACTTCGTTGGTTTCTGAACCCACTTTGAAATACTGTGAGTAAATTATTTGATTTAAGATACCGAACGAGTCTATTATTTATCATCCGTTCTAAAGTTTTACAAATACAACTAGTCAAAGCAATAGGTCTTTAACTTGAAGGATCTGTTGGATCCTTTCCCTGTTTAGGTATAGGGATGACGAATGCATTTTTCCACGAATTCGGAACTTGTCCGGAAAACCAAATGTCATTATAAATAGAAAAATTTAAATGATGTATGCGGCAGATGTTTCAAAAGTTGGTAGGGAATATCATCTGGTCCAGCAGCGGTATCATGAGATTTATTCAATGCTTCTCTTAGTTCCCTTAAAGAAAAATGTTGGTTGTAATTTTCATTATTGTTCGACCTAAAATTGATTTTACTTTTTTCAGCCTGTTCCTTCACATTTTGAAATTCTTTCGAGTAATTTTCGGAAGATGAATTTTTAGCAAAACTTTTAGCAAGAGTGTCTGAAATGTCTTTTTTCTTTGTTATTATTGAGTCATTAGATTTTAAATGATTGACTATGGCTGAAGAAGATTTACCGCTTATTTTCCTAATGGCTGACCAAACATTTTTAACGGAAGTTTTACTGGTTATACCAGAAACAAATTTCTGCCAAGATGTTCTTTTGGCTTGTTTAATGATTTGCCTACTCTTTGCCCTTTTTTTTTCTTTGCTCTTGTTCTGATGATAAAAGATATTTAAAAAGTGATGGTATTTCATCTTATGCTTATGGACAATAGAAGATACAACATGATTAGATGGTTGATTTTTTTTATTTTGCTTTGTTAAAACAAAACATTTCACTGTGGCAGCGTCACCGGAAAAAATAAATGAACATTTATTTTGCTGTGTTTTGATATTTATTATAAGAAATACTTATTTTATAGTCTCAGATTGATATTACAAAAGTGTTGTAAGATATGATAACAATTTTAGTGTTTTGCAATTGTGGTATTTATAAACTGTGATAAAATTAATATTTTATGTACAATATTTTATGTATAATAAATACAATGTTAACATATTGTTTTGTATTCTTTTATAATACTTACTGGGATTGCAAAGAAGAATTCCTCATCTCCAAACTGAAATATATGAATTATTTATGTTAGTTAGTTGATAATACAAAAGTTAATTATTACATATAAAGTTATTATACAAAACAAATAGTTGTTAAAACATAGTTAATATAAATTTATAATGTTAATCTTAAATAGTTATATACATAAATCAAAAAGTAATGTTGAACTAAGTTTAGTACTTACTTGGTCCTGTTCAACAGGCTGCTGTTAAAAAAAAATATAATAATTATTATGACAATGTAATAAAGTAAAATTGTACAATCTTTAAACAGTTGTTAAATCAATTATAAATTAATAATAAGTTAACCCCTCAAACAAAATATTAACGTATTGATTAAAAAAAAATGATTTAAGTTTAGCACTTTCGTTGAAAATATGTAATAAACAAAATCTTTACCTGATCAACTTGATTAACAACAACAACCCGACAATCTTGTTGTTGTTGTTGTTGTTGCTGTAGTTGTGTCTGCTGTTGTTGCGTCTGCTGCTGCTGTTGTTGTCTCTAATTAATTATAATAAAGTCAAAACTTTAATTATAAGTTGGAATTTAAGAAATATACAATGAACATATACAAGAAAATATTTCCATTAAAATATATTTATAAAGCATAAATAAATGAAACATCAATTAATGATGAGCGATATCTCTTTACATATATATTGTAAAATGTTGCGTTGGTGTTTACCGATTATTACAGAAGATCTTTGTACAAGACATAAAAATCCTCCAGGTTGAACCATAAACCTACTACAAACCGGATGGAAGGAGATTACAGTAGTACCTCCCTTTACATATGATAGAAACACCGGTTTAAACTTAAAATGCAAAAGATGGAAATAAAAAATACTTACGTTTGGGAAGAATATGGTGTCACACTCTTGTATTGCGGATATGAGGCCGCACAATTCCTCCACCTCGTTCATACGTAGCGATACGCTCTTATTTTTATTTTTGTCGGTAATGTGTATCCATGTTGACCCCCTGAAGGGGGTTGCACAAACTTCTTTTGAAAAGGTCAATCTTACACCTGCCTTTACCACCTTTCCACTGAAGTCTCTTTTCAAGCTAAACTTGTTCATGGTGAGCGATTTTGTCAGTGTTAAGGAGCGTGCCGGGTATTTTATACACACATATGGTCAAGGAGGGAGAGGAGGGGTGGAGATCATATAACCCAGAATCCAGTAAGATGAGTTCTAATTAACAGAAAGTTCTACAATTGGCTGAATGACGATAGTGATGTTAAATTCATTTTACTGCAAGAAATATGCTTATCAAGTACATACCTTCTCTCCTAAGTAACTCAAGTGGATTATAGTTAGAACAAGGTTGGTACTATAAAGTTTGATATTCATGTTCTATAGTCTATATACCTTGAATGTTTATTTCTTTCACACTTATTAAAATAAAAACACCAAAACAAAACACATATATCCAATACCGCTCATTAAATACCGTTCCGATCAATAAATTTCATTGGCGTCATTATACCATAACAGAGATAACTGCGCAGTTCATTTAGATCTACAGATAATTGTGTAGTTCATTTACATGATTTAGATCTACATTCTACAACGCTAATCATGTCGTATTTTATGTCATTATGTTTGTTGCTGTCGAGTTCATCTGCATCTACATTTAGCTCGAAAGAGGTTTGCCAGGAGTTGGATGGACTTCTCCTGATATGTGACGGTCAATGCGATGGTGCTTATTACATCATCTACAACAATGACGTGCAAAGAGTGATTTTCAACGGACAGACCTCAAACTCCCACCTGGACTTGATGCTTGCACCACTTGTTAACGCAGTCTTTATGAAAACAAACTGTGATAATATCAAAACATTGCGCAACATTCAACTCACCACATCAACAGGAACCTTAACATGCACTGTGAGTAGATTATTTCCCTACAAAAGTCTACATGTATTTAGTAAGTACAACTATAAATAGATATATTTATATACATATATATAAATATATTTATATAATATAAATACTTTCAGTTAAACAATATTTCCCTGCATCCAATGCAAAATAACAAAAGCGATTTATTAATACATCTGTGTTTTAACCTGTATTCCCTTTCACCTGAAATAAATCATAAAAAATATTACTATCTCTTATAATGTGATATAATAATAAATACAGTATTTATTTTCATAAGTAATGATGTTTTTTAGATAGATATATTTATTTTGCTTGAAAATTAGTAAGGCATTTAGACTTATTCTATTTATCACAGCCAACCTAAGTCAGAACCACAACTGAACCTGTGACCACGCCACCCAAGACCAGCATGACATCTGACACTACAAGTAAACCCATGACATCAAACACTGCAGATGCCCATGTCAACTCAATTACAACAGGTGTGTTCCTTGATTCATCATCTATCACACATTTTATTACTACTGATGTGCTAATAAATGTTTATTCAACATCTTCATCAGATAGTGTTATTACAGATGATAATCATTCATCAACCTTGTCAAATGATGATTTTTACCATGAAGATATATATTATATTGTCATTGGAATAATAAGTGGATTACTTCTTATTACATGTGTTATTTATTTGTTTTATAAAAAAATATCATAGAAAGGAAATATATAATGATAGTAAAACCTTCATATAAGAAATGAATACATATAAAGCAGTGTCTGTTAATTCAACTGATACATATCTAGAACCAGCCAGTCATGATGTCAGCCCTATTGGCAGTTCTACATGCAGTTCTGAACATATTTATGCTACAGCTATGTAGTTAAAATGTCATTTATGCTAGTTTGATGTATATATTTTTGCAGATCATACTATCATCATCACCATCTCCATCTCGATCATCATTGTCGCATTATGTAAAAGAGGAAGAAGGAGGGAAAGTATTGTAGAGGATGGAACTTTACCTCCTTTACCAACCCAGTCTAATGTGTTATTAGAACCGTTTTCTCCCTCCACCTCAACATCTATTGTCAGTGAAACTGTTGAGACGGACTTAAACAAGTCAGCTTTGCGCTCAAGGTGAGCTAAAAACAGCTGAATCTGGAAAAAATGCAATTATTAAGCATTGCAAAACAACGCATATGCCTTTTAGCGGATTATAGCGTAAAATAATAAAGTTTAATCTTAGACTTGTAAAACAATAAGGCTCAAACACTTCATATATATAATTTGTGCAAAAACAGTGCCTCTAGGTTGTACGTTTTTACTTCGACGAAACCGGCAAGAATTGAGCACTGCGGTGCACTGCATATATACCTGCGTATGCATTTTAATGTGCAATAACGAGTTATCATAGAGATTTTCCCCAAACTTGTAATGCAAAAAGTCGCAAGTACATTATTCATGTTAATTGTGCGAAAAACAGTGTAACCACTGATTATAGGTAATCCAGCCTGCAAAATTTGTGATGACACGTCTTTTTCTTTTTTTTTAAAGAAAAACAGGTTTCAGCTGAACTGTTTTTTAGCATATGGTGCGACTTTAAAATTACCCAATCATATTGAGCCCCGTCTGCTTGATCACGGGCGTACCCACATCCGAGGAGTGCAGGTTCGATTCCCTATATATAGAGCCCGCTCCTTTAATGTCAAGTCACAACTTGCTCATAAAGCTGTTTTTCGCGAACAAAATTAACGTTAAGTATAAATATGTCTGTAGTTGAAATTTTCATGACAACAATGTTAAATTTCATGATAACAATGTGGAATCAGCAGCAACAGACTGATTAAAATCATCAGCACAGTCTATTTGATACTGTAAGCAATTTAACGCAGCAGCTGGCACAAAAAGAAACTGATCAAGCTTAGAATAATGATCGGTTGACTGACGCGCTGCAACGTACATCGAATGAGCGTAATGCGGTGCTAGAAGACGCTGCTCATCTACGCGCAGAATTAAAGAAAGCAAGGGAAGAGTTGTACAGCTTAAGAGAACAGACGTAAAAGGCCTCCAACTCAGGACGGACCTGCTTCTCAAGACGGATCCGGCTTCTAAACAGGATGAGCCCGCTCCTAAGAAGGCAAAAGGTAATGTTTTTTATGTATAGTATGCTAAAGCTTTGACATGCCACTAGACTTTACACTAAATGCGATGAATATTTATTTGATATAAAGCATACTAGATCTATCATCATTTGTCTTATATTGTTTGTAATTCTCAAGTCTGTATATTCTACTGATTAATACATGCTCACAAGGACTAGACTTAAATTTAATTATTTCTAATTTAAAAAATAGTCTGTCTCTATAATCTGTTCCATAACGTACCTTTTTCTAATATCATAGACCACTACCATAGGACCCTCTCCTTTACTCTACTAAAGAGACATGGAAACCTGTCTGTGCAGATGAATGTGGGTACGATTTCAATGACGGGGCTCGGCAATGCTTATTAAATACCGGAAATCGATGTTTTCAAACACACTATACTGTCGACAATTGAGTGCAAAGATTATGTTTGTAGCAGAAATCAATGTTTATTTTCTTCAGCCCAACAGGTTAAATGAAGTTAGAATTAGGAGATGAATGTATACTTGTTTTACTATTAGCATATTAACTTCAATACACTCAGCAACTGGTATCGGTTCACAATCTCTACACTCGTAGAATCTCGGCACTTTCCGTACATTTCCGATACGACGCAAACTATACCCAATCACTAGTCCGTACATATGATAAGTGAATATTTATGAATTTATAAAATGATTGACATGTGAATTTAAGATTTGTTCTTACTTTTTATTTTAAAACTCCGCCCAATGACCAATAGTAATGGATATGAACACCCAAACGTTTAGGTATAAAAAGTAGAACCCCTGCATCATGCGAATATTGCGTTCGCAATTTTGTTGTCTTGCTTAACGGTACTTGATCACTAAGTTCTTAAGTAATTGTCATAATGGCTTTCCAGGAAAAACGAAATTATGAAAATCAGCTCACAAGAGCTTATACTAAATTTGGGAGAAGAAAAGAAATATGTCTCACTCCGTTTCAAGGATTAACGTATGTCCATATCAGTGACATGAAAAACTGTTATCGCCGAGACGGATCATTCAATTACGGAAAGTCTAAGTCGATTTCATTCAACATGAGTGAAGTTAATGAATTAAACAATCTTCTAAAAGAAGCAAAAGGATATGAGGATGTGTTTTACGTAAGATCCCAGGTAAGTTTTTTAGTTTTATGCCCATTATGTTCGGCTGACCTGCGGTGTAACAATCAACGTTCACTTTATAACGTTTACAACGTTTAATTATAACTCCAGCTGACCTGCTATAACTTTTGTGTTTTATTTACACTATATGTATTTTTTATTTTATCTATATCTTTTTTTATTGGAAGGGTAGTTTGCTATTTTATCTTTTTTAATGCTTGCATGGGTATACATTTTCATGTTTCATCCAAATATTGGTCACACATAAAACAGCAATTGCATTTCTAGAAACGTAGTAAGTACGTTTACCAGAATTGTTAAATGCTAACATTGCCTTAAAATAGTTGTTTACAACTTTAATGATATCTTTAAAGTTATTTTTAATATTACTATGTCAATCCATGTATATATTTGTCGCAATTAGTTTTATCAATTTCGCTATTATGTACATTAGGATGGAATGTAAAATATGAAGAACACATGTAATACGATTCACGTTTTAATACATATATATAATTAAAACAGATTCTTTATTACAGTCCGAACCATCCACACCACCACCGATGTCGCCAGCGGCACCACCGATGACGACACCGGCACCACTGATGTCGCCACTGGTGTTAACAACAACAAAGGTGAGTTGAATCCTTATAAAATACAGTTCACTTATACAACTTGTTCAAATGGAATACATATTTCTTCATACAATAAAGACTATATACAATTAATCAGTATATCATAATTTATAATAAAATACACGTTGTTGTTTTAAATATATATATATATATATATATATCTTTATATATATATATATATATATATATATATATATATATATATATATATCTTCATCTTGACCATTTAGACATCCACTGCATCAAGCTTGCCAACCCTGGAGCCGATAACTCCTCCACAACCTCCCCAGCACCCAGCAATAACCTGGGAATTGGTAAGATTTTAAAACAATGTGAATAATATAAAACCCTAAATACATTCCATTTTCCTCAAAAAAATATATCACCACAATATATATATATATGAACGCTGTACAAAATTATATATTGTTAAACCCCAGTTACACAGAGCCATCGGTGACTGATCGGTAGTTATTTTAGCCAAATTATGGAGTGAACCGATGACAACGTATTTAACACCGATATCACCTATTGGTCACCTGTTTTCCACCTATCAACTGTTATTGGGAAAAGATAAGTTTTGTCGGTGAAAAATTACCGATTGGGATTTTTAAACATGTTTAAAATTCTCGATCGGTGAAAATATTTTACAAATAACCACTTGACAACCTGTCTACAACCGATATCACCGATGGGTCACCGGTAAGCAACCGATCAACTACTACTTACCACCGACACAAAAAGATGAGAATTAAAATGTGAGATTTCGTCGGCTTTGATCGGTGGTTAATAGGGATTCAATCTGTGATCTATCCATTTCCGCCATCGTGTCATCGGTTGGTTTAAATTTGTAAGTGGCCAATCGGTATTCATAAGAACTCATCGGCTGTTGATCGCTTGCCGGACGCGTGTGACCGGTGACCTGTCTGATTTCGTTATTGGTCAATCGGTGGCTAGTCGGAGACAGGGCGGCGTTCGATTGGTGATGTCGGGTGCTGCTCGGTATTATATAGGTCTTCGCCAGTAGTTTTGCTCCAGTTTCTGCAGGTGTTTAATCCACGTCACATTAGACTGAGATTCTCTGAAAATTCTGTAAGACGTTTAGTTGTTTTATAATCATGCCTGTAAAAAGAAAAGGTAAGAAATCCGACAAAGGCAAGGCCCCAATGACTGCCTCTGATGAGGTCCCACAGATCACAAAAGGCTCCATCGTCAGGGGAAGAGCTTGTGGCCACGGTTCCAGGGGTACAGTTGGTGCTACAGATGAAAGCGGTAGTGGCGGATCCAAGCAGCAGCATTCCCCAGAGAACTGCCCTAGGGAGGTCCTTGAACCTCATACCGTCGCTCCTATGAGTGGGAATGACCCTACAGTGGTTGGCAACGAATCCTATGATTCTGTTCATGATGATGCCTCTGATGGTCATGACAGTGCGGATGGTGGAGAGACACAGGCTGGTGACAACCTTGCAGTCGATACCCAGGAAGGCGATCCTCAGAACACCCAGCCTAAGTCCAAGACCAAGAAGCCCAGGAATCGCATAGTGTTAGTAGCAATATTTAAATTATATTTAAATTGACTTAAGAAGATCAAAATTGATTCAATTTTATTCATTTTAAAAAAGTATGTCAACGCCCACACTTTTTAGCTCACCTGTCACGCTGTGACAGAGTGAGCTTTTGTGATCGACTGATGTCCGTCGTCCGTCCGTCCGTCCGACTGTGCGTCCGTGTGTCAACAATTTCTTTAAACGACATCTCCTCTGAAACCCCTTGGCCAAATTTGATGAAACTTGCCTGGGATGTTCCTTGCATCAACCTCTACCAAGTTTGTTCAAATGGTTCCGTTTCAATGAATATCTAGGTCACAGGGGCCAAAAAAGGGTTTCAAAAAGCAATTTTCAAAAATCTTCTCTGAAACTACAAGGCCCAGAGACTTCTTATTTGGTATTTAGCATCATCTAGTGGTCCACTACAAAGTTTGTTCAAATTATGGTTCTACTATCAAAAGGGACCCCGTTAGGGGCCGAATCACATTTTCATAGAGTTATATAGATTTTTTTTTCAAAAATCTTCTCGTCAGAAACCATAAGGCCTATGACCTTGATATTTGGTATGTCACATCGTCTAGTGGTCCTCTACAAAGATTGTTCAAATAATGCCTCTAGGATCAAAAGGGGACCACAAGGGGACGCATGAGATTCACATAGTGTTATATAGGAAAACCTTTAAAATCTTCTTGTCAAAAACTACAAGGCATATTTGGTATGTAGCACTGTCTAGTGAACCTCTTCCAAGATTGTTCAAAGCATGATCACAAGGGTCAGTAAGTGCAGTTGTCGACAGGTGAGCAATACAGGACCATCATGGCCCTCTTGTTTCATTACTGTTTTAGCTCGTGGCTTACTTAATCATTCCATTTAAGAAATTATGTCCAGCCCGTGGGGAGATGGAAACGGAAAATGCATGTTTTCTCATCCTATGTAATTATTTTCAAATGCTTTGTTTGTTGTGTACTTTCAGTATCATCTCCGAGGAAGATCAGGACAAGATTCGTGAGTTCTTGTTAGCCAATGAGTTCCTGTACAACAAACACAGAGACCAATGGAGGGATACACAATCCAGGGAGAGGAAATGGGAGGAGCTGAGCGAACTTATAGGCCGTGATACCAAGGATATCAAACAGTGGTATCAGTCCAAAAGGTGCAAGCTGTGTGACATCAAGAAAAAGAAAGTCACTCCATCTGGGAGTGGCTTTGAAGTAGAAGGAGTCACCGACAAGGCCAGGAGACTGTGGGAACGTTTCCAGTTTCTCCTTCCACAGATAGGTGAAGTGAAGTCACGAACTGTTTGCAGCGTAAGTATAACAAATTCTTTTCATTACACGTCATTATATATTCTAAACATTATTTTAAAATGCATTTTTTCATATTTTCAGTTTCCAATATTGTTTTTAAAAATGTACACAACTCTTTAAAGTATTTTTTAATTTATGTTTGACAGATGAAGCAGAAAAGAGCAGCCAGACTTCACGTCCAACTTTCTGAGCTTGATGATGAGGACCAGACTAGCCGAGTTGCCCCCACCCAAGAAACCGAAAAGGTCGTTTCTGCAGCTGATGCCTCGTTAGAGGGACCAGATGTTACTCCTCCTATCTCTGCGTCTTCAGACCATGCCTCAAACACGCAACCTCCACTTGTGCGTGACCCCAAGAGAGCCAAGGTAGTTCATACAGCGCCTGATGGGGGTATCCAGGCTCTTGTTCGTTGTAGCCAGCAGCTGATGGTGGTAGGTGACAATTTGGCAAGGTACCTCCGACCAGAAAGTACCGCCCAAGAGCGTTAGAGGCAACACTTTGCCGAGATGAGTGCGAACATTCTTAGACAGCTGCCTGAGGACCTGTACATGGAGGCATCAGACCGCATTTGGGCTGTTCTGCAAGATGTCCAGCGAAAAGCCCATACACGCAGTGACACTCAAACTTCGCCCCAAACCCTAGCTCCAGTTGCAGGCAGTAGCAGGTCATACCAGCAACCACAGTGGCAGCCTGATCCCTCGCAGTGGACCAGCGACCCACCTCCAGCCAGCGTGTGGGCTTCCATGGGGTGCGATTATATTCGCCAATCACACCCGGGTTACCTCCAGATACAGTCACAAGAACAGTCGGCTCCCCGACAATCCTTAGGTGAGAACATTTTCACAGCTAGTATAGTGGCAGCTGGTATCCCTGTCTCCCCACAGCATGAGGAGGGCTCGGAAGACATTTAGACGACATGAGGACAGGAAGTCCACAAGAAGTGCAATTTTGTTTGTTTGTTGTACTTTTTTATGTTTGAAGGACTGTTTGCGTAATTGCTGGTATAGCTGCATTTATGGAAACCTGTTTAATTTGTTTTTATGTAACACGATATTTGTTTCAATTAAACTGAGGTACAGGGAGTATAATTTTATTTGTTTATATGATGGTGTAAATGTAACCATTTCAAGTTTATCTGTAAATGAAAGTGCTAGGCAAACAGTCGATGTCTGCTTTGTTATTTTGTTAATATTTTAGATTAGTAGACGTTTAGTATTTATCTTCTAATAAGCATCCACCCATGATAAGTCTCTCACGTATATTTCATTTATCATATCACATATAATATGGATGAAGTCGGGTATTTATAATGTATGCAGTAGTGTATAAATAAAAATCATGGATGAATGGCAAAAGGTTAAACAGCATCCAACCCCATAGTATGTTTCTCACGTATATTCCATTAATCATATTAAATCTAATATGGATGGAGTCGGATAGTCATAATTTATACATTAGTGTGTCAGTAAACAAATATTATCATTGATGAATGGCAAAAGTTAAACAATTTGGTAAGAGCGATGTTTTAGACCACTATGCAAGAATGGAAAATGTATTACCCTTTTTACCATAATGATGCCTTTAACCTCAAATTTCTAAATAGTCAGCAAAGTTCAAAAAGTCGGAAGAAATCGCACTGACCAGAGAATTGCTATTTAAACTCGCCTACACCTGAAGCAATATCAGTTTTTTGTCAAAACTTGAAGTCTACGAATATAAATATGGACACGCCTGTAACGCAACTTGTGAACATGTTGGCAGATGCCAGCAAAAGGTGCGTCCGATTGGAAAATGAGGTAGGCTGTAGTTTACGTTTCTGCTGTTTTTTTAACGTTCTCTATACTAAGTATTTATTTTTTTTTTTTTAAACTTTGTAAATAGAAAAAAATAGTAAAGTTATTATTCTCGTGTTTATTTTTCTACCATTTGTCAATACAATTTAATGCCAATATCTTCAACATATGTTCACGTAAAGGCAATATAAATATTCTACAATTTGCAATACTTTTACAATTCACTTATTTTTCATTGTCTTAAGTAAAACCTAAAATACAGTTTATGACAAGGTAGTGTTTTACGGTCTTCACTCAAAATCATTTAAACAGGATTACCATTTTCATTTACTGGTTTCACCAAAAAAAAGAAAAAAAAGAAAACGCATATTAATATTTATATTTCAATTTCTTTTTTGTTGCTCTCGCAAGAGCAAGATTCAAAAAAGACGAAGGAGGTGGAGTATCATGATGCTTTGAACAAGCAGCAGCATCAGCTAGAGCAATTCCAACTCCGGTTGGAGCAGCAGCAAACGGAGTCGAAGCAGCTCCAACGTCAGCTGCTGTCGCAAGAACAGCAGTTTAATCAATATCGGACGTGTATGCAGCAGCAAGAAACAGCATTGCAACGACTTGCTAGTCGTGATGCTGTGCGACGGCAACAAATGGAGCTAATCTATAACAATGTCAGACAGTTGAGTCTGCAACAGGTGGAGTTGAGCCGCTGTCAAATGGAGGGACAGCGGATGCAACAAAGCTTAAAAATCCAGTGCGACTCCATAATGGATCAACACCGGCAGCTGGTTAAGGTAAATAAATTCAAGCATTCATTTTATGTTTTATTTGACGGATTTCAAATGTGTATGTTTCGTTTTATTCATTCGTCAGATTTCAGACATCTTTTCAACATACAATATATTTCTTTTCTTATATTATTCATTTAAGTCAACATTACATGTAAGCATTATCTTATGGTACATTTACTGATTTTCTGCTGTGATAGTCTTAAATGAAAAAAATCTTCGCATTAAGTCAACAAAATAATATTTTAATATTTCTTTTATAGAAAAGCAGAAGAAGCTGCCGCTGCTGCTGCAGTTACAGAAAGAGATAGTTCAAGGTACATTATTAAATTTGTATGAAAAAAAAAGTCATACGCTTGTTAAACTGTATATTTTAATAAACAACGAACATGGTGAAACAAAAAAATTCTACAATATAGAACCATTACAGAAAGAGAAATAACGATAGCATATTATTTATTCTGGAAAGAAATATGTCTTGACTGTAGGAAAAACAAAAATGTATTTATATCTAAAGAAAGTAACAGTACTATTTCTACTTATAAAATAAAATATTATTCAAAACATATAGTATATTAAAATTTGCTTACAGACAAGATACTATCAAAGAGGAGGCGGGGGAGATGGAGGAGATAGACCATGAGGAGGAGGAGGAACAGGATTACAATGAGCGTGTAAGAAAGGCACTGGTAAGTTACTACAATTTCTAAAAGCTTAATCATAACAATCATATATGTAAATAATTGTAAAATGTAAGTTAAAACTACCATTAAAATGCTTTAAAAAGTCAAGAATATTTTCTGTTGAGGATAAAAAATGTCTATTGGATGATGGAATAAGCTCCCTTGCATATGGACATAACAAGAAAAATGAACACTTTATCACGATGAATTTACTTAATTAAATGCTTTCAACATATATATTCTTTTTTATTCGTTTTTTTTTTATTCCTATCCCCATAAACAATATGAAATCAATATTCGAGCTGTAAAAATATAAATGAATGAAAAGGAAACTTTGTATATACCTTCGCCTTTTAGCTGGAAGGGGACTGCAATTTGAACTATCCTTAAGATGGTCATCATTTTCTTCTTCCTCCGTCCTACAAAAGAAAATAGTGTGTTTATTTTTACTTGTCAATATAGGTTTACGGAAAGTTTCTTATAGTTTCCAGATGCCGTAAGAATGTAACATTTGATCATTATTAACTGCTTAATGCATAAAAATAATGTTTCTAATGTTTTAATGTACAGTCTAAAATGTTAAGATTATCAAGTGTCTGCACAACTTTTTATTGAAATATAGCTTATAAAGATAAGATATTCCAAACTTTATTATAAATTAAATATTTGTTTTCAGTGTATATTATTAAGTATTGTTAATGCTGTTACCTTTTGTTGGAACACATTCATACTTGGTTAGAAAGTAACATGTTTGTTGCAATGGTTCAGCTTCACCTTGAAAATCTTTTCCAGAAGCTTGACACACAACAACTTCTGGGAATACTTGCAGCACTCCATCAATCAGTTGTTTTCGTTTGAATATTGTTCATTTAGAATGGTATTTTTGGTGAGATAACCAAAACCCTTTCATCCCTGAGTACATTACCCCGGTTTCAGACCCATCATTGGCTGAACATTTTTACATGAATCGTACTGGACCTTAAAGGTCCTTTATAAAGGGTCCTAGAGAATCTCTGCAGCACATTCGCAACCAACTCACAATGGCGTTCCAGGAAAAAGATCTTACGACGGAAAACTACTGAAAATCTCCTTTAAATTGGGAAGGGATAAGGAGGTTAATATGACCCCCTTTCGTGGAGCAACATGGCTCCACATATGCGATAAAAAAAGGATAAATCTATCTCCCTCCACCTCTCGGAGGTGGAGGAGATAGCTGAAATGATAGCATTCATAAAGGAATACCACCAGCAGATGCATTCACAGGTATGTATATTGATTTACCTTATGTTTTCTTACTTAACATATCACCATGCAATTTATTTGTAATGAAGTCTTATGATCATTTATTGATTTTTTTCGATTTTTTAAAATACTTTACTATCATTATTGCGACGTCTAGTTAGTTAGTGGTGGAGAAAGACATTGTCTGTGTAGAACCACCCACATATCACAAATCAGCTTTAAAACCACCCCACAATAAAGTTCTCACCTCAACCGCGGCTCGAACACATGTGGTGAAGGGTTGATAAATGACATCACTCTAACCGCTCACCTACAAACACCTCTATTGTTTTAGTTTCATTTAATCAATGGATGATAATGCGATCCTTCAAAAGATGAGGTATTTAAGAGTACAGGTATATTTATTTATACATGGATACATGTTCGCAACTAAAATATCACCATTCAAATTGTGCTAATATTATTTATTTTTTATTTCCTATAGCCTACCACAAGCATGGGGAGCCCGAACGTAGTTCGTTACTCCCCAATATCTCCACCGGCAACACCGGTGCTTGCACCAGTGCCAGCACTGGTAGCATCAACAACACCGGTGCTTGCGCCAGTACAAGCGCAATCAACAGCATCAGCATCGGCAACAACACCGGAAACAGCATCAGAGGTATGTTTTCTAAGACATTTTAGAAAAATGTTTTATGCTATGAAAATCATTGAAAGTATTTTATTTAGAAAATAAACTATTATCTGGATTTTTTATTCTTTTTAGAATATGCAATGGGTGCTACATGACGATGATGGTGGGGAAGAAATCTTCTTCGCTGTCCCCGTAAGTTTGCATTATAATATGGATATATATATATATATATATATATATATATATATATAATATATATATATATATATATATATATATATATATATATATATATATATATATATATATATATAAACAACATTTAAATACGAGATACTTTTATTGCTGTTGAATAATGATAAAAATCACATTAACAGAATATAATACTGTTTTAATATCACATGTACAGTAAGGAATTCACGCACGCACACACACACATCTGAATTTGAATAACAGAAAACAATTGTTAATAGATACAATATACTCACAATCACTAGCAACTAAAGTCAAGATCTTTTTTTCACTTTCAGGTCACCCTACCACAGTAAAAAAGAAACAATAAAGTTTACATTTGTATAAGAACAGTATAATAAATATTGTCATAATGAAGTGTTCATTTTATCTTGTAATGTCCATACGCAAGGGAGCTTATTCCATCATCCAATAGATATCGTTTATCATCAAAACAAAACAAACCAACTTTATTATTTTTTTCTAGGTATATTTTATGGTTATAACTTCTTAGTGTATTCATCTATGCTGATATAGTATACTCATTGAATAAGATTTTTGTAATGTTGAAGGGTTAGTTCGTTTTTACCAACAACTTTTGATATTCCCTTCGCTCTTTTAGATTCCATTTGGTTACATTTGAATGCATACATCTTAGATCTTAACCCACAATATTCTGAAATACATTGCTCAGTCGTTTCACTTTTCATTTTTCCCATCGGAAAATCTGAAGTGTCAAACCAATGCGAGTTAACATGCATGTCTTGAAACAAATCGTTCGTTTCACAACTGAACAGAAACGAGTCGGTGTCTGTCATCTGCAATTGAACGTTCTTTCCATACACCGATTTTAAGTGATTGTAATAAAAATCATTCATAATGTTTTGATAAGTCTAAGATTGTCATCCCCACGTAAATAGGTTTGTTAAGCTTCACCTTCAGTCTACTCAACTCTACGCCAACAAGTTCATTTGAAAAAATTCTATGAAGCTTGTACGTAGACTTTGCGGACAACTTCTGCAACCGTTTGTCTGTATGCACCAGCTTCACAGATGTATGTTTTCGTAATTTTTCTATCGTCTTTCCTGAAAAAATATATAAGAAAAAACTGATTAGAATTGAGAGTTAAGTGGATATATGATAAAATAAGGGCTGTACGCATTTAAATATTATCTTAGATCTAATATATTATTCTCAATCATAAAGGTTATAAGCATTTAAAAATAAGTATCTAAATTTAATCTAAAACATTATTCAAATTCATACGAATATAAATTATTTGCTAGCATTTAAAATGTTATTCATGTTTTAGTAAATCAGTAATAACTTATTGAAATATACGTACCAAATACTGAATTATTCATCAGCTTGAATAAGTTTTTTTTCAAAGGTTGATCTAGCTGTTTGCCTCATCTGTGTGTTGAATTCAACATAACTCTTCATGAAGGGTTCTTGATGAAACTCCAGCACTCGGTGTATTTTCTTGAGTTTCATTCCTAGTTGCAAATACAGTTGAAGATTTCGAAATTGAACAATGTAATTAGATTTATCCTCCAGAGTGGTAAGTAACTTTTCAATATTTGCTCTGGGTGACTAGAATTATGTATTTTTTTTCCACAACTTCTGTGCGTGTGGTAATACTTTTTCGTTCGGGGGCTAATAGATAGTCGTTATGACTATCATGTAATTCAGATGGATATTCTAAATCTACCTCTAAAATGTAACCCTTCGGTCCACCCTCAGGTATGTTTTGTACATTAAAACACTCAAGTTTTTCTGATGAAAGAAACCTAAAATATCCTACCGGTAAAGGTTGTGTCATACTAAATCCGTACAGATTGTTGACATCATAATATGCTAAATAAGACGTTTCTTTGTTTGAATCATAATCATTTAGATAGGGGTTATTTGCTTTTCAAATATATACTTTAGAAAGAAGAAGAAAATAGCTTTAGATAAGCACAATAGTAAGTGTTGGTTTTTTTTTTGTTGTTGTTTTTGGGGGGCTTTACGGCACACCGACACTTGATAGGTCATACGGCGCCGAAAGTAAGTGTTGGGATTTTTACATTATTTAATCCTTTTTTTCCCATTACTACTTTTCATAGCTTTATCTTGACACATGCCTATTTTGTGTTTTCTTATTATATGATGTCACTTTTTATACAGACTATAACTTAACCATTGCTCTATTTTTCTTACTTTGAAATTTATATCATAATGTACTCTGCTTTATTCTCAAAATAAATTTGTAAACCTGAACGTTTTTTAATTTAAATTTGTGCCGCATATGAAATGTTTTAGAGATGTAGCTACATAAGATATATAGCTACATAAAATTAATATCGCAGATGTCGTTATTCATACAAATACAGCAGCGAAAAGTTTCATGGGCTGATATTAAAAACATGCGCTGATATTTTACGATTACGATTACCATTCATTCGTGCGCTGATATGTTATGGTGCCAATTTTATAAATAATGTTACTTTAAATAAGGTAAACTTTAAATATAATACAGTATTCCGCCAATGTTGTCTGTAGCGATGGTTCTACCAAGACACTTGTGCGAGGTCTTCGTTCACCATAATGGCTCGAAGTCTCTAAACTGACGATACTTTCAACATATATCAACCTGTTGATATCCAAGTAGTTTTCACCAAATTAGAATTAATTTTAATGACCTACAAGAAAATTGTAAATCTCAAATGTACAGGCTATTTAAGCAAAAGTGAAAAACAACAAAATGTAAATAAAAATTGTAGGAATGGTCATTAAATTAAATAAGTACCAGGCTAAATGATGAATCAAGATAAGTGAAAAAAAATATTCTTAATTGTGGTGCAAAGCAATTGAGTATACTAAATGCAAAGCATAAAAACACACACAGGTCTTGATTTACACAGGTCTTACTTTAACTGGTTTACACAAGTCTTGGTTTAGCATCAAGTTTAATAAAGTATAAACAACATAATCAAACCGTATCTCTTTGGGGGTTGTCTGTTTTTCCTTAAATTATACTTCTGCGGTGGATCCCTGTGAATGGGTAGTTCTCTGGGAAAAGTTTTTTAACAGCTTAGTTTCTCAGTCTTTAAATTATCATCATGACAACAAGGATAAGGATACCTACAATCATGACAAGGATTAAAGATCATAATTCTAGGATCAAGAGTCTTTAGCATAATTTTAGAATGAAAGACCATTTACCTAACATCTTACCATTTACCTAACAGTTTACCTACCATTTTACCATTTACCTACCATTTTACTCTGTTCCTACCATTTTACCAGATTTACTCGGTTTTTACAAATTTTCCACGTTCTAAAACAATTTCTTCTGATGCTGATTGCAGGGGAAGCTCGACTCTCTCTGATCTCCTTTGTTTAATTCTCCAGACAATACACCTGATGATGATGAGAAGGAGGATGATGTACAAAATACCAGGCCCACAATGAGAGGACTCCAATCATTATCTATAGAAAAATAGAATAAATGAGGTAGAATGATGAGAAACATCAAACTTGTAATAAAAAGAGGTAGCACCATCTAGGTTTACATGATGAACGAATGATGATTGTAATAGTGCGGATTAATCCGCTGATTTGCTTGCAATAGACTGATGCGTCTTTTCCATCATCATCTATTTCCATAACTTTCAACTGTGGTAGGTTACCAACAGCCAACATTCCACTCAACCTCTCAAAGTGTACTCTCGTTACTTCTGTGTTATACAATCCTGCTTTATACGATCCTCGCATACTTTCTTCTTTAAACTGTTTATTTACCAATCGTCATACTTTTTAAACCGTTTTATGTGTTGACCTGTTTTCAATTTTTATTTATTTTTTATTTGATAGTTTTTATATTTTTCTATATTTTACATGCGTAGTTTGGTTTTAACCTGATTACGCTTTATTCACATTTAACTTTGTATTCGGCGCCGTATGACCTATTAAGTGTCGGTGTGCCGTAAAACCCAAATAAATAAATACTTTCTTCCACGCATTCGCGCATTAAGTCAGTGACTGCACCAACTCTATCCTGCAGCAAGAAGCTGTATTTTGATGTTTACAAACAACGCAATTAACATCAAGATCAAGGTCGGACGTGTTTACGTAATTGTGGTACGTATAATTTTCGGATCCTCCAATTGTTTATTCAGGTCTATTGTTTCGGTAAAATTAAAGATTTTTTATTTGTGTGAAATGGTTGATTTTTAAATATTGAGTGCAAAGATTATGTTTGTAGCAGAAATCAATGTTTATTGATTTTTATACCAACAGGTTGAATGAAGTTAGAATTTGGAGATGAATATATACTTGTTTTACTATGAACATATTTACTTCACTACACTCAGCAACTGGTATCGGTTCACGATCTTTACACTCGTAGACTCTCGGTACTTTCCGTACATTTCCGATACGACGCAAACTATGTTTGTGATTAGTATGCTACCATTTTGGATTGTAGCAACTGGATGGAAATGGGGAGTATATGACAGATTCCCCCGACAGCATCATTACGCGATTGGTGTTTCTTCGGCTGCGAGGGGTGATAGATGTCAGCAACCTACCACTACCACCACACAATCGAAATTAAACACGGAAGGTACGACTGCGGGCAGTTAATTGGCATATGCGCTTGTCTGACATATTTTGAAATGGAGTGAGTCTGTGCCAAATTTTGGCAATCAGTTCTCTTGATCTGCACCGGCCGCAATAGCTCAGGTGGTAGAGCGTCGGCTTGCGGATCGGGAGGTCGTGGGTTCGAACCCCGGCCGGGTCTAATCAAAGACTTTAAAATTGGTAGTAGTGGCTTCCCTCCTAACGCTCGGGGCTAAGGGGACAGCATTACGCCTGACTCGTCGGTGTCAGTATAATGGACCGGCCGGGTTCAGTCCCTGGGCACCTCATAAGTGCCCCTGTGCTATAATGATAGCAATGTCGCTGCGCAGTATCGGCAAAAATGCCGGCTAATCCCATCCCTCTCTTGATCTGCCAATTTTCCTTATGTTAAATGTCTGAATTAAATACAATCTTTTAAGTTAGAAAAGAATGTATACTTTTGCTGTTGAGTCTTGGTCAAATATAATAACTTAAACAATTGTCTAAAAACAAAAACATCCTTTATGCTTCTGTACATACACTCCAGTATTTTCAGGATTTTTTTGCACAAAATTGGGAAGAGAACCAATATCCATGACATAAAAAATAAAACAAATCACAACAATATTAGTTTTAAGAGATCTTGCAAGATTCTGTATTAAAGAATACAACAATATTAAAAATTTCTTTATATGTATGTGCATGTATTTTTTTCCATATAACAGAATATACTTCCGAAAGGGGACATGAAAATGTAATAATGTTCAGGAAATTTTCATATAACTTATTTTTCCATCAAGCAGTAATCAGCCTTTACACATGTTTTACATGTATAAGCCATTTTGAAAGCCATTTTGAAAGAAATGACAATGCTTACATGTTTTTGGGGAAAAATAAGGAAAATTGCTTTTTTTTTTTTAAAAAAAAAAGTACACAAACATGACTCGTTTGCTTGAGTTTCTTCTAACCATGTCTACTGACACTTGCAGATGCACAGCGCACCAAAAATCTATACAGGAACTTTATTTTATGTTAAATAGATAAACTATTTGCTATTGCACAGATTTGTTTTGAATCTTAAATAAGTAACTGTGTAACTGCAATTGGGATAATCAGGGCTGTTTGCAATTTAGAAAAACATAATTGTAGTAATTAATATAGGGCAGAATCTCTGATTCTTTAATACTAACCAAACGAACATTTTCAGACATGTTTATGTTATTTTATTATCTATTTTCAGGTTACCATTGACGTAAAAGTGGTGTCACTTGATCAGACCAAGATGGTCTCAACAAAATATGGCCTGAGACCAGTCACCAATGTGATTATTGCAGATCAGACAGCCACAACCACTTTAGCCGTATGGAAGGAAGACTTCCTGGGATCAATTTCTCCAGAGTCATTCTACCAAATCAGTAATGTTGTTGCGAGAGCGTTCGAGGAGAAAATCCAAATGGACACCACCTCAACTACACAAATTTCACCAATTACGGCATTTGAGAACGTTGTGGAAGTAAAAGACTCGACATCACCATATGAAGTTGAACTTTCATCGGTGGCAGTTAAGAAACGCGAAACTTGCAGTATCATTTCTGACGACTTAAGTCAACTTATTAGATGTAACAATTGCCACTTCAAAAAACTAAAAAAAACTCAACTGCAGAGTGCGCCTCCTGTCGCATCACCACATTAAGGAAATTCCAGAAAAACTTACTTTTGAACATGAAATTCTGTCAGAATTTTTTAATAAGGAAGGCAAACCCGAATTACTGACAGATGTAGATGCTCTAGAGGATTTCATCATATTGAACAATCCATACAAAATCAAATTGAACTCTGTGTTTTCCTTGGAAAGAGTCCTCTCAGACGCCTAAAATATTTGCTTGTATATATATTGATTCCATGTTGTTGATTTTACTTTAGCACACCATTTTTGGTCAACTCATGTCTAAATACTACATTGTTAATGTACTGACCTGATTTGCTGGTAATTGGACATTTTTGTCAAAAATCCTCATCTAAATACAATCTAAACTAAATACAAGCTTATGCGTAGTGAAGTGTGTTGTCCTGTGACAGTTCTTGAAATAATTCCAACTAATATGAAATTCTCTCAGAATCCTTAAAGATTTTGCATTAGTCTTTCCAACATTTAAACTTAAATAGCACCTTTAACTATTTTTTTCGTTTTTGCTAAAAATGTTTTCGATTACATTTTGTTCTGACTTGGCAATAGTTTTTTTACTTGTATGAAACATTCATATCTGACAAATGTCAGAAGTGCATTTATCTATACTTTCTTATACCTTACAAGATGTTTAATGCCAAATGCTTGTTCATTTATTGATTTCATGTTGTGTTTTTACTTAAGCACACCATTTTGGTTCAAATCATGTATACATACTACATTGTTAATGTACTGACCTGATCTGCTGGTAATTGGACATTTTTGTCAAGATTGCAAAAATGTTTTTGTTTATGGTTTCTTCTGACTTGGCCATGGTTTTATTACTTGTATGAAACATGTCTTCATCTGACCAATTTCAGAAATGTTTTTCTATACTTTTTATACCTTACTAGATGTTTAGTGCCAAATGCTTGTACATATATTGATTCCATGTTGTTATACCAGCGCGAACAAAGTTTAAAGGGGTATATAGGAGTGAGCTTGTCGATTGGTCTATCGGTTTTCAGGTGAGCAAACGAAAATATTCAGGTTTTTGCAGAGAGATTAGTAGCAATATCAGACGAAATCTATGACGGGTTTGACAAGAACATCGAACTTGTAGAATATCAACTCGTAGGATGTTTTATTGAAGGTTTAAGAGATTCCGAAATCAGATTAAAATTATTGCGAGAGAATCCGAAGAAATTTCAGACAGCTGTAAACAGTGCAATAGAGGAACAAAACGTAAGAAACAGAAATGAAAAAAAAACACAGATCAAATATCACAACCACGAGTCAGGTTCATTCAGAAACAATTATTTCCGGACAAACAACATGCACTACAACAATCCGACATACTCTGACAGCATTTTGTACCAATGGAGGTAGATCACGCAATGAGAGGCAAATTTTGTAAATTTTGCAAGCGCAGGGGTCACGAAATTTCAGAATGTAGACAACTAAAATATCAGAATCGAAATCAACCGCGCCGAACAGAGCATGCGTATTACCGACAAAACAATCAAAATTATGACGGGACCAATAAATCCACCGTAGAATGTTTCCAATGTGGACAATCCGGTCATATCAAACGCGATTGCCACAACATGCAGCGTAGAGATAACAAATCATACGGAAATTCGCGCCGAGAAAACCATTCATACATGCGAAAAACTAGACCGTTCTTACCTAAAGAAGATCGAGGTAGGAACGTAATATTACCATATTAATTAGTTTTCAGTTAAATAATAATTGGTTATAATGTGGTTAGTTAAAGACATCGTGCAGTTTAATTAAACTAAGTTCAAGTTAAATGAAGCAGGACAATGAATGACATGAATAAAAAAAACGAATGATGCAATATACATTTTGTGTACCGTGGAAATAGTAAAATAGCAATAAAGTGGCACGATTCAGGACAGTGATTGATGAATACGTCAAAATATAGGCGGGAAACGTGAGTTGTGCACTGTAAGAATGACACCATAGTCAAAAATATATGCGACCCCAGTTGGAATGGGCAATTAGTTCTAGACTATATATGTTAGGAGTGCAGAATGGAGGGAAGGAAGGAATAGAGATAGGCTAGGGAGGAGGGTAGATCTGGACGAGACGGAGAGTGGATGTGGACGCCTTAGAGAGAGGTATTCATGCCTCACTGTTGTTAGATTGTAAAATGTAACTTTCATTAATAAACTTGTAATCATGGGATGATGTTGCGTTTCTAATATGGAGCCCCGTTACGCCACAATAATGGCTATAAGGGAGATGCCTAGCTACTTATTAGTAGACGACCAAAATAGCAATGTCTAGATTCACTGACGCTCCACAGGTGAGTTGGAAGATATAAAAGTCTACGCACCGATCGAGACGATTCTGATTCACGCAGCGAAGGCCCGACGAGTGCTACAAATTGCCTGCAGTCACATTTGAGCCCAAAACACCACTTTCATAATTGTTTGCTTGATTATTCGATTTACCTTTGAAACTGAAGACATCAAACCATGTTCTGAACTATTTTACAGCAGCACTTGACAAGAAACATGTTGCTTTACATTAATCAGGTCTACGACACCATGATGCCCGCCTTTGATGATGACCAAGGATTCCACCGTCAGAGGCACTAACGAAGCCAACTGGCTCAAGGGTTACCGTAACCGGTGAACTTACCAAGGTACATGAAATACTAGAACTAGCATATACAATTAATTAGCTTGTTAGAGGTGTTTTTGTATCTTACTTTTATCCTGATTATACTTAATTCACCTTAAGCTTTACTGTACTCGGCGCCTATCAAGTGTTGGTGTGCCGTAAAAGGCAAAATACAAATACTGACCTGGACCAGAACCATCAAGTTGTACCATAAAACCTACAATATGAATTGTCACGGCCGCCTACTGTTCGCTGGGATGAGTGACATAGTGTACGTACACAACTTAAAGTGACTGGAGGAAGCTGCGGGAGATCCGTCCTAAGGACACCGACGACCGAGATCTATTCTCAATCGTCAGAGGCATCGGCGTGAACGGTGTCGGGGACCGAGTCTATGTGGCTGATTGTGAGGAGGTGTCTAGTATGTGTCAACGTGGACGGGCGGCTGATATTCCATCTCTCCCCGGAGGATCTCGGACTGATTGTGGAAAGTGGTCAAACAAGGAGGTGAACGGGGATGGTCACGTGGTCGGACAGAAATTGTCCGGGAAAGATGGGATCGAGCTTCCATGGTGCTTCAGTTACGGTGTGACAGAATTCACTTGTATGTCGGAGGGCAGAGTGGTCAACTTCTGATGGTTGAATGGAAGTAAAGTTAATATTGAATATTGCTAGACATTTCGTTTTTCAGGCGTGTTTATATTTTTGCTGCAGATTGTGACATTTAATGAATTAGTGACACGTTTTTAGTGTGGATTTTAATAACAATCTAATAAAACAAAAAAAGTAAACAGAAAGTTACAACTACGACAGGACATATCATGCATGTCACTTATACATTTTACTAAACATTTATGTACTATACTGTACTACCAATGGATTTATATAGTGGAAAACCAATCTTTAATAATTTTGTAGACTATGTCCCATTATCAAGTAAACAAACATGATGAGCTTTGTTTTGTGCTTATAAAAATGTTTACAAAGTATCATTTTTACTTTCACGCTTAAGGTTCTGCGTCAAACCCTTTCTTGTTCGTTAGTTTAAGAATAATATCAGCGCACGATGTCTACGATTCCTTTTATGAACAGCGCACGAATTCCTGCGTTGTATGTACTATCAGCGCATGCTACCATAAGCTGTAGGTCACTATCAGCGCATGCTTCATAGTAGATAGTGAAATTTCGTAACCTGTCAATTTCGTAACCTTGCATTTTTTGGTCTACTAAAATATCATACCCTTCATTGTTTTGGATTGATTGAAAACTGAGTCTGAAGGGTTTTTTCACTAGAAATAATATGCGCAGGCTCGATTTACATTTGAGGCGCCCAGAATATGCGGCCCGAAGCGTTGCTTAGGGGGTTTCCGGGGGCATGTTCCCCCGGAAAATTTTGAAACTATAGGTGCTATTTCCTGCATTCTGAGTGAAATTTTGCCTCTAACTTACAACTAAAAACCAAATCAAACTCACTTTTTGGCATTTAAATACATTATTATGAAAATATTTGACTTTATATATGTAACCAGGGTTTTATAATGATAAGAAAGTAATTTCTTTTCCAAGGTCTTGTTTATTGTGTATTTGAAGAACGGGAGTGTAACTCAAACTGTAACCTAAAATAAAATTAACAATTCTAAGAAAAAGGAAAATATCTTGCATTAAGGAAGTGAAAAGCATTGTTATAGAGAGTTGTAGAAATAGGTGGAAATAGAAAGATGGAGAAGTAGATACAGAGAAGTTCATTACAATAATTCTATTTCATTACGGTAATTCAAAGTAACAATTCACATATTGCTAAGCATCTCAAACATTTCAATTAAACAATTCAAACTATTGCATTATACAGTAATACATATATTTAAAATAAAAAGAAACTCACCAGGTTATTCATAAAGTAGTAGGCTTAGTAATTCTTAATAACATGGCAGTGACTTGCTCGATTGGTGGCAAGGAGAGGACTGACTTTAGATAGAGACGGCTAGAGAAGGTGATGAGAAAGCATGTGAAAAGTGTGCAAGAGCGGGAAAATTGGTGGTGTCATGAATATTAATTAGAAAGATACTGTCTCATCCAATCCAAACATCTTGCATCCAAACTAATGAATATTTATACTGGAAAGATATTTATAGAAATACAGGTATGGACAACTGGATATTGACTGTGTAATTTAAGTGAGTAAAGTATAGGGGTATACTATAGGGATATGATATAGGGATATATGATACACAAATTATGTACTGGGCTACATACTTCCCCACTTCGTGGAAATGGCTCCTGACATTTCAAAAGCAATAAACTATAACTGCGACTATATACAACTTACATCTATACTATCTTAGTCATAGTTAAACTTATAATAAACATTTATAGGTAATATTGCATATTAATAATGAACAACATTATTGCATACAACAATTATTAAACAAATCCCCTTAAAGCGGCATCATCTTATTATGCCTGTAAAGGAATGTATACATTAATACAACACTACCATCTTATTTAACCTGCAAAAAATGCATGATTTCAATGAACATCTGGTAATATGTATTGAACAATTCAATAAGATATAAATTTTTATCTAAAATATAAAATCACATTAATTATATCAAACAGTAAATAGTTACACAATATAGGCAATACACACTGACAATGTGCACATCTGAAATTAAGGAACAATTGTATAGACATTGAGTGATTTCTATAAAGACTTCACTTACAATCTTCCAATTTCATAGTTACAGTATAGTGAAACAAAACATTGAAAAATATTTACACGAAAAAGATGATCACCTGAAATATTCAAAATCAAATTCAAGGTCTGAAGCATTTGCTTTGATTGGTGTGACCCATTCACCATATCGTTTTGGTGGTACTCGTTGTCGAATTGGTCGAGTAGGTAACACTCTAGGCGGACTAGAATTTGGTGCGGTTGGTTCAGGTTGTGTAGCAGACTGTGCTACAGAAGATTCAATAGGATCAGTACTGGGACTTGTCATTTCTGAATGATTCAAAGAGTGTGAACAACTTTCAGATAGATTGTTCCTATTTGTCCGATCAAGAGTACGGGACTTAGAGAAATTTGTTTGGGTCTCTGACACTACATTATAATTCTGTAAATCAGGTAAGTGTGAACTTGACTCGGTAGAACGGAAAGTAGGTACATATGCAAACATTGACTCTTCTTCATCAGAATCTGATGACGTCGTACCTTCCTCATCTTCGTGAACAGTGGATGGACAACTAGAATGTTTCAACAAAGGTTTGCATCTTTGTTTACCAGAGATACACTGCGACTGTTCAGAAACAAGATTTGGACAAGGCAAAAGTAAATTTCTATGAAGAGTCTTGATTGGTCCTCTCTTACCCTCTAATTGTACTTGTACGACAGGATTGTCTGGATTGGGGATAGAGACTACAACATAGATATCTTGGTCCCATTTGTCTGCAAGTTTGTTTGTTCCTTTTAAACCAACCTTACGTTTAAGAACCCGATCACCAACTTCTAACTTGGTGTGCCTCACTTTGCTATCATAGTATTGCTTGTTTTTGCTGACTTGCTTCCCAGCGTTTTCGGCAGCTGTTCTATAAGCAAATTGTAAACGTTGCTGAAGCTTTTCTACATAGCCAGTACGCGACGTTGATCCAGTGTTTTCATCAGAAGGATCGGTTCCCAGATAAGCATCTACAGGAAGTCTTGGGTGCCAGCCGTACATGAGATAATGCGGTGCATAACCAGTCGCGTCATTCTTTGTTGCGTTATACGTTTGTACGAGTGGTGCTATGTACAGCTTCCAGTCAGACTTTTGACAGTTGTCTAGCGTACCGAGCATTTTTAAAAGCGTTTGATTCCATCGTTCTGCTGAACCATTACCCATTGGATGGTATGGTGTGGTTTTTGACTGTTTAATACCTGCAATCTTACATAACTCTTTGATAGTGTGGCTCAAGAAGTTACGGCCTTGGTCACTGTGGAGTTGTTCAGGGAAACCGTAATATCTAAAGAAACCTTCATAAAGAGCTTTAGCTGTTGTAAGAGCAGATTGATTGTGACAGGGGATAGCCTGTGCAAAACGTGTGAAATGGTCTACAATAACAAGAATGTTTTCAAAACCTCCTTTACATGGTTCAAGCTTCAAGAAATCAATCGAAACAAGCTCCATAGGTCTACTGGTATGAATAGTTTGTAACTCTGCAAACGGTCTCGAAATTGGAGTTTTCCGACGGATACAACGATCACACTGTTCAACCCATTGTGAAATATCAGCATCCATACCAGGCCAATAAAATCGTTGCTTGGCTAACCATGTAGTCTTTTCCTTTCCTTGATGACCTGCATCATTATGAATTCCTCTGAGAGCAATATTCCGATGAGAAAACGGAAGAACAAGCTGTCTAACCTGATTACCATCTACTGTAGCAGATCTATAAAGAACACCTTTATCTATAAATAGACGATCTGGATGTTTCAGGCATTTTCTCACTGCAAGTGACTCTTTAAAAAGTGTCTGTCTAGAAATTTTACCAGCTTCAATTAGTTCTATAACTCGCTGTAAAACTTTATCTGAACTCTGCTCTATCTTCCAATCTATCTTGGCTACAGCCTCAGTTGCATACAACTCCTCACTGGCCACATGAGGAGCAGCAGTGTCTGACAAGCTACCAGCTAATGGAGCTGAGATAATGGCTGCCTGATAAATTGCCTTCACTTCATCTTGGTAGATGTAACGCCTGGAAAGACCATCTGCATCAGCATTCAGCTTGCCGCTCCGGTATTCCATACTGAAATTGTAATTTGCCAATTCTGACAACCAACGGTGCATTGTTGCATCTAACTTTGCAGTTGTAGTCACATAGGTCAAAGGATTGTTGTCTGTTTTAACAACAAATTCATTGCCATACAAATAGTCATGAAATTGATCAGTGACACTCCATTTTAGAGCGAGAAACTCTAACTTATGTGCAGGATAATTTCTCTCATTGGGCCGAAGACTTCTACTGGCATAGCAAATAACACGCTCTATACCATTCTGCTCCTGTAAGAGAACAGCTCCAAGACCACTTGAACTGGCATCGGTATGAACGATAAAAGGAAGAGAATAGTCTGCATAACCCAAGATAGGTGGAGTAGTCAAGACCTCTTTCAACTTATCAAAAGCTTTCTGTTGAGCTTCATCCCAGTGCCATTTAACAGGAGAAGTGATTTTCTTTCTAGACTTGTTTGAGCCTTTGTTATTCGAATGACCATGGAGAAGATCATGCAAAGGTCGAGCAATTTGAGCATAGTTATGGACATACTTCCGATAATACCCTGTAAAACCAAGAAATTGTCTCAAAGTTTTGACATTTGTGGGAACAGCCCAATCAACAATACTGGAAATCTTCTGTGGATCAGTTGCTATACCATCTGCAGAAACAACATGGCCTAAATATACAACTGATGGTTTAAAGAACTCACATTTGGAAGGCTTTACCCTAAGGTTATGGTCACTAAGTCTCTGAAGAACAGCATCTGCTCTGGCAAGATGATCCTCAAAGCTGGTAGAGAAGATTAGGATATCATCAAGATATACAAGACATTCTCGTAAGTGCATATCGCCCATACACTTCTCCATGCAACGCTGAAAAGTAGCAGGTGCGTTTACCAGTCCAAAGCCCATTCGATTCCATTCATAAAAACCAAGATTTCCAACTGAAAATGCAGTCTTTTCACGATCACTCTCATCAAGACCAATTTGCCAATACGCAGAATGAAGATCAATCTTGGAAAAATATCTAGATCCAGCAAGAACATCAATAGTATCATTGAACCTAGGCAGCATATATGCATCTTTCTTTGTACGGTTGTTGAGTATTCTCCAGTCAATACAGAAGCGAAGTGTTCCACAAGGCTTTCTGACTAAAACAACGTTTGATGAGAAAGGAGACTCTGATTCTCTAATAATACCTGCATCTAAAAGTTCTTTGATGTGCTGTCTTACTTCCTCATACATTGCTGGTGGTATCTTACGGTAAGGATCCTTAAATGGGGTCTCGTCCTCAAGAACAATACGATGTTTGGCCAAATCAGTGACACCAATTTCTTTAGTAGACCTACAAAACACATGTTCCCATTTGTTCAACAGGCTGAAAAATTGAGTTACCTGTTCTGGAGTAAGATGCGATACATCTACAGAAATATCCTTGATTGGAGATTCAGGGTTAGATACATGTGATGTCATAGAGGTGATGTCATCAATTACATGAGCTTGAGAGATAGTACAAATATTTGACTTGGGATTGATTGAAATGGTTTTAGCAGTCATGTTACAAATCATCACAGGGAATTTTGCAAGAGAATTATTTGTGACATTTATCACCCTAGGACAAACTGAGTATCCATGGAATATATCTGGAGATTCTGTGACAACTGAAAAAATTGAGGGATCAATATTCCTTGCTATACCATTTACAGTGACAGTCTCAAATGGGGAAATGTTTATGGTTTTCTTACCACATAATTTCACTGGATATGTATGTGAAACCAAAGAATCAACAGCAATCTGCCATTCTTCTGGAAGATGAATCCCAACAGTTGACTCACCAAGATACGACTTGTACCTTCTCAGAACATTTGTTCCAATGATCACTGGACATAATCTGTTGAACTCATTGTCAGGAATTACTAAAATTGGGGTGTCAAGTTTGAAACAAGACAAAGATGGAATAGAGACTTCAATCTCTGCGTATCCCAGATAACTGAGAGATGAACCATCTGCAAGTGAAAGATTTAGTCCAAGAGAATCTAGAGGATGAAGTATAACACTAGGACTCAGAGATCTAAAAAGTGAATGACTTATGGCGGATACCATTGAACCAGTGTCCAACAGACATTTGTAGTTTACACCATTTAGAGAAACAAAATGTTCATTTTCAGTACCAATGAGTCTATCAACTAATATCTCATCTTTCTGGGCAACCCCTTTACCCTCCCCTGTATTGCCCACTACAGAGGTGGTTACCAGTTTGTTGACCTCAGGTTGTTACTATTTCTCCTTGGATAACGGTTGTTTGGTTGACCACGTCCACCTCCACGACCTCTTAAGTTGTTCTGTGCCTGAAAAGAAGTACCATAGTGTGTGACATTTCTATTGACCTCAATTTGTTTCATAATTTGGTCGAATTTGTTATCAATTTTCTTATCTAACTGCAATACAGTTTCAGACAATTTTTTTTCAAGGGAGACAATTCTGGTCTCAAACGTGGATTCTGCAGATACAGGAGTATGTTTCACGTTTTTAGAGAAATTCGCACCAGACGACATGCATGAAGTCTGCGTAGAACTCAACTCTTTTTCTACCTTCCTAACTTCTTTCATCAGTAAGTTGTAGTCCAATACCGAGTCATATTTGTGTCTTGTGTTTAACTTTAGCATTTCTGAATGCAAACCAGTCCAAAATTTATGTCTGAGTAAATCATTCTTGGCTAAACCTGGCAACTGACCTTTGGAAATAATTGACTGTAAGAGAGTTTCAAGTCTACAGGCAAAGGCAGTCACTGACTCAGTAGGGTTCTGTCTACTATTGAAAAACTCTGCAATCAAGTCTTCTTGAGATGCAGCATCTGCAAACATTACATCTAACTTCCCAACTATTTCATCAATAGTGGCATCCTGTCCAAGTGGTATGACCATCAATCTAGCAGTACCCCTCAGAGAACCTCTCACCACATGCAGAATTTGTGCCTCAGTCAATTCATTATTACTGTGAATGCATTGCACTTCATATTTCCAGATTGTGTAAGATACCTCACCCTTGGGTAGTGGTTCATCTCCTGAGAAGCATGGTAACTTTGGCAAAGACTGTGAATAGGCAGTAAAGGGTCTAGATATACCAGGAGTTGAAGAAAAGAATGACTGTCTAGAATTGACATCTTGCTCTGGTGCTGTAATTTTACTCAAAGGAGGCGGTACTTTTGGTTTTGCTCCTTGATTACACACCTTTATCAGATCAGCTAAGCGAGGCTGGGGAGGAGAAACCTTTTCAGCTTTGTCATCCTGATCCACTTGTAATGACTTAAACTTATCATCAATGTATCTGAAAATAAGATTCAAATCATGCTTACCATCAGTCATACTCAGATCCTCCGTACTAATATCTTTTGTCTCTGCCATAGTATCTGGTACTATCCGTCATCAACCTAAACTGCTAAAATTCTATGCAAACATGACATTATAAAACAATGTTCAATGTTAAAAAATCAAATATAAACTCATTTGTAAACAATGATGTATGCAAGTTATTAAACACATAAAACCCCTGAAAAATAATTGAACTATAAAGTTTCAATATCAACAGTGCAAAATATATTAATCACCATTCGAAAGCACAGCTGTAAACCATACTGGAATTTCCCAGTGCTAAAAATAGAACCCTGTGTACCTAGCTAACTGACACTTATGTAATACACAGCACAACTAATGTACTGTCTAGCATCTACTCTCCACTGCTGACCTAATCATTCAACACACTAACTAGCTTTTTACACCTGCAGACTGATCTCCACTGTGTCCACTAACTCTACACTACACTATACTACACTCTACCTGGCCTTATCATTGGGAAAAGTAATAGGGGACTCAATGTATTTCAGCACATGACATGAAAACAGTGTAAACGATGATCATAAAGGATGATATAAAACGGATCAAAGCAATATACAATAATATAATCTCTCACTCATTCAAATAGAGAAAGCAGAAAGATAACTGTGTTAATATGTCAAGTTTTAGATGAGATAGAGGGAAGGAAGAATAAACAGACAGAAACAAAATATAATAGATAAATTTAAGCACACAATTACAACTTTTAATATCTTATTGAAAAATAAACTGCAAACAAGTTTTCTTACTCTATCATTTCACTTCATATTTGTTTGTTTAATCTCAAGAATAAAATGTATGTTTAAAAGAAATTTTAGTATCAAGCTATATGATCAAAAAGAATTATCTATACAAAAAAAAGATTTTGAAAAATGTTTAAGAAATAACTGAAATCTCTGAAAATTAGATTTAACTAGCTTAGATTTAAAAATGACTGTCTTCAGAATATTTATCAGGAAATGACTTTGAATGTTTTATGAAAACATGTAATACTACATATTTAATTCAATAAAAATGGAAAGTATCTTTGAATAAGAAAAAATAGTAATAAATCACAAACAATATCTACAAAATTGTATTTTTAAACACAAAATTCACAAACACAGGTTCAGTTCGCGAATGAGTCCACATCCGAAGCTCCAACGCCGAAAACGAAAGCACGTGCTTAGCACTTTCTGTCACTCCATCTCGAGAGAATACACAAAGAATATTGGCCCATTACTATTAAACACAACAAAATATTATCAAGTAAAGATAATATCAGCGCGCGTAATGTGTGCACACAGAAAAAAAATCGCTAGCTAGCTCTCTAAAACTGGCAAACTCACTCGTCTTCGGGTTGACAAACCTCTGGTCCGTTGAGTCGCTCAGGATAGGCTGAATACCTGGCTACGCTGTAGTTTCAAACTCACGTTCCCGGTCGGGGAGCCATATGTAACCAGGGTTTTATAATGATAAGAAAGTAATTTCTTTTCCAAGGTCTTGTTTATTGTGTATTTGAAGAACGGGAGTGTAACTCAAACTGTAACCTAAAATAAAATTAACAATTCTAAGAAAAAGGAAAATATCTTGCATTAAGGAAGTGAAAAGCATTGTTATAGAGAGTTGTAGAAATAGGTGGAAATAGAAAGATGGAGAAGTAGATACAGAGAAGTTCATTACAATAATTCTATTTCATTACGGTAATTCAAAGTAACAATTCACATATTGCTAAGCATCTCAAACATTTCAATTAAACAATTCAAACTATTGCATTATACAGTAATACATATATTTAAAATAAAAAGAAACTCACCAGGTTATTCATAAAGTAGTAGGCTTAGTAATTCTTAATAACATGGCAGTGACTTGCTCGATTGGTGGCAAGGAGAGGACTGACTTTAGATAGAGACGGCTAGAGAAGGTGATGAGAAAGCATGTGAAAAGTGTGCAAGAGCGGGAAAATTGGTGGTGTCATGAATATTAATTAGAAAGATACTGTCTCATCCAATCCAAACATCTTGCATCCAAACTAATGAATATTTATACTGGAAAGATATTTATAGAAATACAGGTATGGACAACTGGATATTGACTGTGTAATTTAAGTGAGTAAAGTATAGGGGTATACTATAGGGATATGATATAGGGATATATGATACACAAATTATGTACTGGGCTACATATATGATATCTCCAAGTATTTGCATCTTATAAACTTAAAGTTGAAAATTTTGCGAACACCTACCATTAGATTTCCAATGCACAGTTACTTTTTGGTTACTTCACTTTGATAAGAAGTTTGTTATTTCAAATGCTGCATTCCTGACGGTATACCTCCTCAGAATCAGACTGGGAATCTTCCAAGTTATCACTCTGGTAAACGTCTAGATTTTTTTAATCCAATGTCAGTATAGGTATGTGCCAAAAAAAAATCAAATTCACTTAACCAAGTAAAAATTGACATCATTGAAAAGAGCTTAAAAGCCCTTTCCAAAGATGCCAGAATTAGCTTCATAGGCCTAAAAATAAGAAAGCTACAGAAAATTAAAAATGCCAAAATGACCATTGTTTTCGGCTAATTAAATGTATTGGAAAACAATAGATCATAGTAATTAATTTTGTGACCCGTTTTTGGGTATCATAAAAAGCCTTGTAACTTCCTTATTTTTGGTTCAATTTTTTAAAACTTGGTATCATTTTAAAGCTAAATAAATGCTCATTTAGGATTTAATAAAATAATTTGCACATTGTGCTTTCAAATTTAATTAGCATTAATTAATATTAATTGTAATTGTAAGACCAATTCTTGTGAAAAACTACCAATTTCGCTGGTAATTCCATTATATTTATTCCAAAACTATACATGAACCAAGTTAATGAGTTCTTGAATCAAAGTTAGCCAATGAAATTTACGCAATAATTCACTTTTGGGTCCATGGTCCATGAAATGAATTCAACACAAAACCAAATCGTCATAGAGCAAGTCTGCCCCAAGGGCCCATGCTGACATTTTATAGTCAGTGGCATCGTCGTAGGTTTCTGAACTTATTCACTTGAAGCAGAACATTTCCTGAAATGCAGTCATTGCCATACAGTTCTCCTTTAACAGTTTCCAATGGTTTAAGGGCAGAACGGCATGAGCTGGCTACAGTATCTAGAGAAAAAGATGGCAATTTAACTCATTAAATGACTTTCCCCACTTTTCACTGATTTTTGTAATAGCAGCATGGTTAACGGAGACACGCTCAGTAATTGTGCTGAATATATTTCCAATGATTTTGGAACGGCAGTAACTGTAGTCTTCATTGTGAAAAACAGAATAGGTTTCTGCTAGGTTATCAACAGATTCACATACATGTTGGGAGTAATCATCAGCTGTCCCACCAGAAAGCTCATCTATAGCCACAACCTCACAGCTTTCTTTGGTGGTCAGGTGGATACTGTTAATATGTGTATGCTCTTGGGTGGTGGCGTCGAAACCAAGTGTGAGATCAGGTGTCTTGATGGCAGTTTCAGCAGTTTTAAGGTCAGCAATACAGCCTAATTCACGTGCCATCTGCTCAATAGTAGTTCTTTGTGGCACAACATTCAGTTTCTGCCCCAATCTTTTAGCTTGGCTCTCAATTAATGATTGAATATTCTGTGTTGAAACATTTTTTACAATTGAATCATACACCATTAGGCGCATATCCACAGAGTATGTTTTGCCATCCATTTTGGTGGATTTCTCTGTACCGGAACATTTCTTTAATTCTTTTAACTCCTCCTCGAGCTCCATAACACGATTTTCTAGACCACAAGTTATCTGATCTTTTTCACTCAGTTCTTTTTTTCAATTTATCATAGTCTTCCTTGAAGCAGAACTTATCTCTATTTTCTTGTCTTTTGTCCTTATTGGAATTCAGCGGTTATGAGTGCGCTGTATTTTTTTTTGTATTTTTCTTCAGCAGTACCCTGGCGCCGAGTTTTAACCTCCTGCTTAAGGAGAGCGATTGTTGCTTTTTTTACTCTAACTGCAAGTCTGAGCCGGTTTATGCTCTGATTCAGGTACTTCTTTTCATTCACTTGTTGCTTGTCAAGCTTCGCCTTAAAGTCATTGAGTTTCTTTTTGTACCGCTCCATTTCTGTTCTACGCTGAGCTGATACAAATTCCAGTGTCCTTTTTAGCTTGGCTTTTTTTTGCGTAAGTATTCCCTTTCGAAGATTAGATGTCTCAGGAAGACAAGACATTGAAGTTGAAGCAGTCACAGAAGGAGATTGGACATTACAACCTCCATGCTCTATAGCAACAAGAGAAGGGCTGGACTGTACTGATGTATACTGACGGTCATTGAAGGATATATCCATTGCATCCTGACAAGGTGAAGGTGGTACAGTAATGTCTCGTGTGAAACTATCCGTGCAAAGATCGAGAAAGCAGTCCTTATCGCTCTGTCGTCCGAAGTTTTTTATCGATTCAAAACGTGCTACGACCGATTTTATGTTATGCTGCTGGACTGTGCAAAAATTAGGAAGTGCTGCACAAACTGCACGATTTGTATGAGTCACTGATTTTTCATTTTCAAGGAAGAGATGTAAAATATGATATAAAAATATGTAAAATATGAATCATGATAGAATCATGTTAAAATCATTCAACTTCCTGAGCACATGGCATTTGTTTACAAAATAATGTGAATGGGCCAATCAGGAAGCAGTATTGTGTCACGTGACGTGGTAACCCAGAATAGAACTGGAAAAATCCGTCCTAAAATATGCAAACAACGGCCTTATTAAAGGTCAAATAAATGAAATATTGCTCAATCTAACGAAAATAAATCAATATAAATCTATTTAAATACATAATTTATTATTCATTTCAAGTTGATTCTTTTGTCAAATCTGGTACGTTTTATGACAGTCAAATTTTGTCCAGCAGCCCAGCTGGCATGCATGGTCTGGCACTGCGGCATTGAAACAACATACTACTGATCAATGGATTCCCGTGAAATTTAGCCTTATTAAAGCTGACAACTTACAAAACAAGATACTGTATCGTTAGTAAAACGTTTTACTCACCTTTTTCTGTATTCTTGATGACTTTGTATGGTAAAACTTCGAAAAATTTGGGATAAACTTCGGCTGACTTTGTATGGTAAAACTTCGAAAAATTTGGGATAAATTTCGGCGGAAAACTTGCTTCGATTTTGAAAATTTGCCGGCTGAGCGTAATGGCGGACGAGTGTTCTACGTCATCAGTTCTTGTGTACTTTCATGATTTGCATAACAAATACGCAAAAACGAGTTTTTAGGAAGGTTTGTTATAGGGTCCGAGTTCCGGTGAGTGAAACGAAAACGAGGCTCTCGACTAAGCTGTTTAAGCGTGGATTTGACGATTGCTACATACCTACTATGTTAAGCAAAAGGGATTTTGCATAGCCATTCATATGTTTATTATAGGAAAATGGAATGTATATATGATTGTTTATTATTCATTTTTTTAAAAACTTACCAATTCCCAGGTTATTGCCGGTTGTAGAGGAGGTTGTGGAGGGGATATCGGCTCCAGGGTTTGCAAGATTGATGCAGTGGATGTCTAAATGGTCAAGATTAAAAATGTGTATTTAATTATAAATTGTGTTATAATGATCAATTGTATATAGTATTTATTGTATGAAGAAATGTGTATTCCATTTGAACAAGTTGTATAATTGTACTGTATTTTATAAGGATTCAACTCACCTTTAACACCAACGTCAACTTTTTTGAGAAGTGCCATTAACTCCCTAATTTCGTCAACGTTAAAACTTATTGACTTTGATCTACTTAATCAAATGTTCCGTTTGTTCTAAAGCCATTTTAGTGTCGCTGATATGCACATAAGTACGACCTTGGAAAGGCGTCACACATACTTCTTTTGACTTCCCAAACCTCGAAAACACACGCGTTTACCTGTTTTGATTATCCCTTTTTTCGATGAATCCGGACATTTTGAATGCTTAACTCAGTAACAGAGAAAGAGAGTATTTTATAATTTTACCCTATCATCAACATTTATACCTAAACGTTTGGATGTCCATTACTATTGGTCATTGGGCGGGGTTTAAAATAAAAAGAAAGAGCATTTCTTAAATTCAACATGTCAATCATTTTATAAATTTATAAATATTCACTTCACATAATGTAGAGACTGGTGATTGGATATAGTTTGCGTCGTATCGGAAAAGTACGGAAAGTACCGAGAGTCTTCGAATGTAGAGATCGTGAACCGATACGAGTTTGATGAGTGTATTGAAGTAAACAAGTGTACTAACATATTCAAGTTCTAACTTGGTTCAACCTGTCGATATATAGAACAATAAACATTGATTTCTACTACAAACATCAACTATTGATAATAAGAAATAATAATTCAATCATTTCACACATACACAAATAAAAAGTCATCAATTTTACCGAATTAATGGACCCGTGCAGAACTAAAAATCTGCAAATTATACTTACGGAGTAATTCTGCTTCATCCTCCTGGTTTACTGCAGCGAGAGCTTTGTGAGCTGAATCAGACCATGGTTCTGGGTAAGTCATGATTGAAATGGAACATAGCTCTTTGTTTCCAGATTCCACGTGTGTATCAGCAACTTCAATCACATCTTTCAGCTGAGAGGAATCCAACTTTTCAGGCTTTTCGAGGTTTGATGTATCTCCTAGAAAAAGAAATGAAATATGTTACAAAGGTCATTCTTTAATCATGAAGTTCTTTATTTGTGAACAGCCTCCTCTTCAAGTAAAAGGAAGCCCTGCAGAGACTGATCTTGAGTAAACATCTACCCATAAGATTAATTTCTTCAAGATTTGTAAGATTTTCTATATTTTTTATGCTTAAAAATGCATTCAGCATTAATCATAATAGATAAACCTACCACATAACACTGTTTAGATAGATACACATTGTGAAGTACATGAACCAAACCATACTCTGCCAAACACATTTCGAGGTACTTTCAGTTTTTCTGTTTCTGGAAATATTGGTATTTTGATTTTTTTTCTAAATTTATCGACTGAAAATGATTACTGTAATCTAAAATATATTGTGGCTTATTATCAGCACAGTTGATATCAGAATACATGATTATATATGAAGTATTAGACATTTAATGAAACGTTTTAGAAATACAGAGAATATATTTAAAATGAGACAATTAAACATATATACATATGATCAATGTTCTCCATTACGGGGTAATGTTCTAAGACTCGTCTGTTCTGAAAAACAAAAAAATAAATAAAATAAAAAACGTGTTAGTGTAATAAAAACATCAAAACACTTACCACATGTAGAATCATGTAACTATATTCTTTAGTAGTAGCATATTTAAAAAAACAACACTATTTGTAATATTTTATTAGAAAATGGTGTATTGCGATAACAACAACAAGGATTTCAATAGATGTGTATAACTTCATTGCAATTTAGCAGTGTGTCTCCTTTAAGTTTACTAGGCTTTGATCTTTAGACCATCTTGATGCAGGTGAATGTAGAAAAAAACTGATTAAATTTGTCAAGGAAAAAAGAATTGTGTAAATTGCACTTTGAATGCAAAAGTAGATATATGTTTAACTCTTGAACAAACTGAAATGAAGTTCAATCGCTCAAGTTCTCTGAATTTTAAGATTATTTATTTGACCAAACTGATTCTCGTACAATAAATGTTTAGTGACTAATTGTCTTAAAAATCTATTGACATCTCTTTAGATAAATGCTTAATTACGATAAATTTACTTAATACAATGATTTCAACAGATGTATTCTTTTTTTTTATTATTTCTAGTCCCATAGACAATATGAAATCAATGTTCGAGCTGTTAAAATATAAACGATTGAAAAAAAGGAAACTAATTGTATATACCTTCGCCTTTTAGCTGGCGGGGGACTCCAATTTGGGGGTATTCTGATCATCTTCTTCCGTCCTAAAAAAGTAAATATTGTCAAAATTCAACTACGAGTATTTCAGTCTTGGATAACACATAACACTAAAACCATGTTCAAGCGCTTAAAGTCTCTGCATTAAAGATACGACATTGTATGGTTAGATTATGATTCCTTACAAAAATAAATATAATGGTAAAAATGAATTCATGATTTAGTAATGTTAAAAAATCTTCAAAATAACATTGGTTCATTAAAAAGCTTTCATCACTCATATTTCAATTTTATTCAAATTGTTAATAAACAAATGTGAAATCATTATACAAGCTGAAAAAATAAGAAAAAGAAACATGAAAAACAGAATTGTATATACCTTTCGAGTCAGAGGACTGTACATCAGAAGAGAATTTGAATCACCGTCGTCATCATCATCGTCATCATCCCCGCCTGATGCTTGATTTAATATATTTTCTGCGTCTCGGGTTCTTTCTAATAAATTCTCCAACGTTGCAACGCGCGAACGGAGAGAATTTACGAATCTCTCCACCTCTGACAACGTTGGAGCATCAGTTGTTACGGGGATGTTTGATGTCCTACCGTTGTTTTCTGATCTCAAAATCTCCCTAAACTCCCATATTAAATCAGCTGCTGATAATCTAGCATTTGTGCCAGCAACTGCACTATAGCAATGAGTTGTTGAATCATGGTGTTTTTGCGAGTATGAAGTTTTTCACTGTGAGCTTGGTTCTTTAATAACGCTTTCTCTGATGCACACCAGTACAGCCGTTGGTACGCTTCGATAAATAAATTGCTCTTATAATTGGGTTGTAGAGGCTCGGATGGCGTTGATTGGCCGTCGACGAAGAAACCTGCGTAGTTACAGTCAAAGTGTTGAAAGTTGAATGGATTCTTGACGTAAAATCCATGAACGGCCGCCGACTCTACTATACCCACTACTAGTTGCTGGGGTACTTCGCCTTGAAATACCCTAAACCCTGAAACGACAAAAATATTTTTTTTTTGTTGTTTATCGTGGTGGAGTATGGGGGGGGGGGGGGGGGAAGTGACAAATTGTGCGACTTTATAAAAAGAATAATGTATATATATGCCAAAATAATCTATTTCAACTGCGAAAAGTCTAACGTACCTTCATGTCATAAGCCAGGACGGCGGCATCTTTATGTTGTGCGCTAAATAGCCTATTCCCAAATTTTCCAAGGAGTCGTCTCCGCTAAATATGACCTCCCGAGATCCGCACTTTTCGGGACACGGAGTTTTGACGAATGTCTCTGTATCTTTATCCCAGACGTCACATTCGTTACACCGGCTACCGCATTGATGACACTCGGATCCCGGGGCGAAGTCCTCGTCTTTACAGGAGTCGCACACGGTCTGGGCAACCACAAAATTGGGAACGTGCCTAGGTTGTCCGCACCACGATTTAAAACAGCGCTGACATCTTAAAGAGTGGTCGGGTGCGTAGCCTTCGGCACACTGTGCTAGCTCATCTTGGGTGGCCTCAAAGTCAAAGAAAATAAACTTCTTGACCGGTTTCTTAGGCTTCTTTGGGAACAAAAAGCATTGGTGCTCTCCTTTGACCCAAGACTTGCAGCAATTACACAGCCACCCGCCGCAGTCGTGAAATTTCGTCGGCCTTTTATACTTGTTAATAACTTTCTTGCAGGTGGTGCATCGCCAGAACTCGTCGCACTGCGAAAGAGTAACGTCTCCTTTGTCGCCGTTTTTCTTCGTCTTCTTAACGAGGTGGCCTTGAAAACAGTCCATGGAACGGCAAACCATGTGACAAGATCTGCATGACATTGTGACGTCTGTTTCGGGGCATTTCTGACTCTTACACGTTAGGCAAGTACTCTCGCAGCGGTGCTTCGTGTTGTGATCATATTGTTTGAAGCACCGTTCGCAAAAGTATCTTGCGCTAAAAAATCCCGTAATGCTGACGATGGCGTGAAAGTGGCTGATCCCTTCGTGATCCAGCAAATACACGTAAATAAGTGGCCAGTCCTCCTGGTCGTTGGTCGGCACCCTAATGAACCTATTGCCTAGGGATGCCGCCACCACCGCGATTCGAACCCGGAGTGCTTTCTCGAATGCGGGGAGGTCGTTAAGAGAACCGGGTCGATCCGTGGGTACACCGGCCTTCTGGCAGAGAAGAAGGGCAACCTGTTTCTGCTCTTGGCGGTTTTTATTTTTTACATCTTTATATGCATCCCGCGAAAGTTTGTGCTGCACCAAGATTTCGGGGATAGTGAGTACGCTATTTTCTCTTTTCACGACTTACCAAGCCTCGTCCGGGACCATGCATTGTTTAGCCAATCCAACTCCAATAGCTATGGCCATGCAGAGTTGGTCGTCATTAACGATCTGTACCATCGAAGTTTTTTTTTAATAGAATTATCCGGTCCGATGAGCTTGGTAAGACGTCTGCGGTGTCCTCCGGCTCCTCGCGGAATTTGAAGAGCCCCGATGATGACTAGAACATAATTAAACGTATTCGTACTTGTTATGACGATATAAAAGATATTTTCCATTACATTTTTGTATGAAACGTATGAAAAGTAAGTTTAATATTATTTATGTCACCCCTCGTTATATCTTGATTATAGTTGGGATGTTCATGATGATCTATGTGGAAGTGATCACTTCCCCATAATACTAAATAATGAATCTGTCAATTTAAATGACAAAAATACCTATTGGCGAATGAACAGAGCAAATTGGGAATTATTCTCAATATTTTGTAATGAAGAATTGAATACTTCAACTTTTGAGAATGCTGATGATAAAATTCACTTATTCTCAAAACTTCTACATAGCATAGCGGAAAAATGTATCCCTAAGACCACGGCAAAGTCAAAGCGTAACAAACCTTGGTTTAACGATGAATGTAAAAGGGCAATAAGGAAACGTAGAGCTGCACTTAAAAAATTTAATATTAGACCTACAAGTGCAAATTTAAATAATTTCAGAAATGAAAGGGCTAAAAGCCGAAAAATCATTAAACAAGCCAAAAGAAAATCATGGCAGAAATTTGTCTCTGGTATAACCAGTAAAACAACAGTTAAAAATGTTTGGTCGGCTATAAGAAAAATCAGCGGTAAAGTTTCTTCTAATACAGTTAATCATTTAAAAACCAGTGATTCGATTATAACAAACAAGAAAGATATTTCAGATACTCTTGCTAAAGGTTTTGCACAAAATTCTTCATCTGAAAATTATTCTAAAGAATTCCAAAATATAAAACAACGTGAGGAAAAACATAAAATAAACTTTAAATCAAACAATAGCGAAAATTATAATCAACCATTTTCTTTAAAAGAGCTAAGAGAAGCACTTAATAAATCGCATGATACCGCTGCTGGCCCTGATGATATTCCTTATCAATTTTTGAAACATTTACCTCATACTTCCTTAAAGTTACTTTTATCTATATATAACGAAATCTGGTTTTCTGGAGATGTTCCAGATTCATGGAAAAATGCTTTCGTTATTCCAATACCTAAACAAGGTAAGGATCCAACCGACCCTACAAGTTATAGACCTATAGCTTTGACAAGTTGTATTTGTAAAACACTAGAACGTATGATTAATACAAGACTCGTTTGGTATCTTGAATCAAACAATCTATTAACAGAATTCCAAAGTGGATTTAGAAACCAACGAAGTACACTAGATCATCTCGTTCGTTTTGAAACTTTTATCCGTGATGCCTTTATCAAGAAAGAACACCTCGTAGCGGTGTTCTTTGATCTTGAAAAGGCTTACGATACAACATGGAAACATGGGATTTTAAAGGATCTAGGTGACCTTGGTCTCAAGGGTCGTTTACCAACATTTATTAACAGTTTTCTTTCTGACAGAAACTTCCAAGTTAAAATTGGGTCTACCTTGTCTTCTGTTTATAAACAGGAACAAGGTGTCCCTCAGGGAAGTATATTATCTGTTACTCTCTTTAACATCAAAATAAATAACATTGTAAAAACTCTTAATCCAGGAGTCGATTGTTCACTTTATGTGGACGATTTTCTTATATGTTATCGTTCAAAACATATGAACACAATAGAGAGGCAATTACAACAATGCCTCAATAAATTACAAACTTGGAGCAATAACAATGGTTTCAAATTTTCAACTACTAAAACAAACTGCATGCATTTCTGTCAGAAAAGATCTGTACATAATGACCCTGAACTATTTTTAAATAACATTCGTATTCCTGTCGTCAAGGAAACGAAATTTCTTGGTGTCATATTTGACAGCAAATTGTCTTTTATAACTCATATTAAATATGTTAAAACTAAATGTCTTAAATCTTTAAACTTGTTAAAATTTTTATCACATACCGACTGGGGAGCTGACAGAAAGGTTTTACTACAGCTGTATAGATCTCTAATAAGATCAAAATTGGATTACGGTAGCATTGTTTACGGTTCTGCCAGGAGATCATACCTCCAGATGCTAGACGTTGTTCACAACCAAGGACTTCGCCTAGCTCTTGGAGCCTTCAGAACCTCTCCTGTGGAGAGCCTTTACGTCGAAGCAAATGAACCATCACTCTACCTAAGAAGAGAGAAACTTGCGCTTCAGTTTGTTTTAAAAATAAAATCTAACCTGAAAAATCCTGTACATGATAGCGTTTTTAATCCTAAATATGAAAATTTGTACGACCGTAAACCGACGGCAATAAAACCGTTTGGTTTACGTATGTTAGATTCTATACAATCGTCACAACTTAATTTACATAAAGTGATGAAGAATAATTTTTTGGACAGTCCACCTTGGCAATTAAAAACTCCTTCTGTGGATTTAACTCTATGTGACAATAATAAATCCAATACAGACCACCTTGTACTTCGCACAAGATTTCTCGAATTGCGCAATAGGAAATACTCAGATTATATTGAAATTTATACGGATGGTTCAAAGGCCGACTCGTATGTCGGCTGCGCTTCAGTTAGTAAATTCCATATTACTAAACAAAAGTTACCCTCCGATTCTTCTATTTTTACAGCCGAAATTCATGCTGTTAACCTTTCACTGGATTTTATTTCCAAGTATTCGGGTACAAAGTTTGTAGTATTCACCGACTCATTGTCGGTTTTACAATCCATTAAAACTATGAATTTGTCTAACCCTTACATAAGTACACTTCTTTTGAAGCTCAACGAAATTTCTTCAGACAAGAACATCGTTTTCTGTTGGCTGCCTAGTCATGTAGGCATCCGAGGCAACGAGGATGCAGACAAAAATGCAAAGTCTGCTTCAGATCTTAATGAAACAGATATTTGCATACCCCATACAGATTTTAAACCATGTATAAATAGATACGTTTTATCTAAATGGCAAACAAGTTGGGATAGTACTATCCATAACAAATTACACGATATCAAACCTAAGGTTGGTTCTTATACCTCTATTCATAGGGACGACAGACAGGAGGACGTTGTTCTTACCCGCTGTCGAATAGGTCATTCTAGACTGACTCATTCTTACCTTTTACAAAGAGAAGACCAACCTGAGTGTGTTCCTTGTCAGGAACCACTGACAGTTAAGCATATTTTATTAGACTGTATTGACACCAACCACATACGATCTAAATATTTTAATGTCAATACCATGTTTGATTTGTTTATGACAGTGCCCAACTCTACACTTGTTTGTTTTTTAAAAGAAATTTGCATTTTTAACCGATTGTAATGTCTTAACAGTTAATTGTGATATCTTTGCAAATTTTAATACTGTTATCCATATATATTTGTTTTCAAATATTTTTAACTTGTATATACTCACGTTCCGAAATACCTATTTTAGTTTTAACACTGTTAAACTTCAATATTGATTAATGAAACTTTATTCGGCGCCGTATGACCTATAAAGTGTCGGTGTGCCGTTAAACCCAAAATACAAATACAAAATACAAATACATAAAAATGATAATTTAATACCTTTATATTGAACAACTCGATTAATCTTAAAAATAGTTAAAACATAGAAACAAAAATTAACGTCTATATTGAACATGAAAATTACATTGCCTTGAAAAGAGTCGTCTATTTATAGAGATTCCTCACTCTGCAGCACGTTTTCTATTTTGGCCAATATCTGCTCCACGTTTAGGTCCCCCGCAGCCATTAGTGGGATCACTATGTTGTGGTTGAAGGCCGTCGTGTCGTATTACGACTCTAAGCAGATCGTTCTCGTTTAAACCTTCCCGGGCTCTAACTAACAAGTTTCAAAAAGACGTATGTGTTGCCGCAGAACAACGAGTCTTCTACCTTGCCACAGGTCATTAAATTTAACCGTGTACGTCTTTTCGAAGGCCGCATTCTTTTTAAATTGCCGGGTGCCCGAGAGTTCGATCCTGTAAGGATCCTCCCGCCGCCTACTTGGTCGTTTGTATACACGTTTTGTTGCAGTCCCGACGGTCCGGCCTCCTCCGGTTGAAGAACGATGTGTGTGTCCCGGTGTCTTGCGAAATTGTTATAACCCAAGAATTTGGTATTACAACGGGTACAATAAAACGTCTTTCCGGTCCTGAAACAGTAAATGACATGTGTATAATGAATTGTTTTATATAACAATAACGGAAGAATACATTTTTATAACGTTTACTTTGAGAATTATTTCACCTTCGTGTTGGGATCATATTGTTTGTAGCACCGTTCGCAAAAGTATCTTGCGCTAAAAAATCCCGTAATGCTGACGATGGCGCTTTCTCGAATGCAGGGAGGTCGTTAAGAGAACCGGGTCGATCCGTGGGTACACCGGCCTTCTAGCAGAGGAGAAGGGCAACCTGTTTCTGCTCTTGGCGGTTTTTATTTTTTACATCTTTATATGCATCCCGCGAAAGTTGTCTGTGCTGCACCAAGATTTCGGGGATAGTGAGTACGCTATTTTCTCTTTTCACGACTTACCAAGCCTCGTCCGGGACCACGCATTGTTTAGCCAATCCAACTCCAATAGTTCTGGCCATGCAGAGTTGGTCGTCATTAACGATCTGTACCATCGAAGTTTTTTTTGGATAGAATTTTCCGGTCCGATGAGCTTGGTAAGACGTCTGCGGTGTCCTCCCGCTCCTCGCGGAATGCGAAGAGTCCCGATGATGACTAGAACATAATTAAACGTATTCGTACTTGTTATGACGATATAAAAGATATTTTCCATTACATTTTTGTATGAAAAGTAAGTTTAATATTATTGCATACAGTGAGACTAGTATGTACACGTATGTAAAAACACCGGCCATAACTGTATTACGAAGATCAGGTTATGATACATAAAATGATCATTTAATACCTTTATATTCAACAACTCGATTAATCTTAAAAATAACATAGAAACAAAAATTAACGTCTATATTGTACATGAAAATTACATTACCTTGAAAAGAGTCGTCTATTGATAGCTTTTCCTCACTCTGCAGCACGTTTTCTATTTTGGACAATATCTGCTCCACGTTTAGGTCCCCCGCAGCCATTAGAGGGATCACTATGGTGTGGTTGAAGGCCGTCGTGTCGTATAACGACTCTAAGCAGATCGTTCTCGTTTAATTTTTCCGGGCTCTAACTAACAAGTTTCAAAAAGACGTATATGTTGCCGCAGATCAACGAGTCTTCTACCTTGCCACAGGTCATTAAATTTAACCGTGTACGTCTTTTAGATGGCCGCATTCTTTTTAAATTGCCGAGTGCCTGAGAGTTCGATCCTGTAAGGATCCTCCCCGCCGCCTACTTGGTCGTTTGTATACACGCTTTGTTGCAGTCCCGACGGTCCGGCCTCTTCCGGTCGAAGAACGATGTGTATGTCCCGGTGTCTTGCGAAAGTGTTATAACCCAAGAATTTGGTATTACAACGGGTACAATAAAACGTCTTTTCGGTCCTGAAACAGTAAATGATATGTGTATAATGAATTGTTTTATATAACAATAACGGAAGAATACATTTTTATAACGTTTACTTAGAGAATTATTTCGTTATAAGAACATTAATCATTTACCTAAACTCGCCATCTCTGATACAAGCCAATGAGGCTGACGCCGTGTTATCGTTGGCAAAGGCGGCCACTTGAAATCAAGGAGACTACGGTTCAAATCCCGATTCCTCGATCATCGTGGATTCCAGGGCCATTGAGGCTGACGCCGTGTGCTCCTAGTCGAAGACCCTCTCTTGACCAAGGTTCGTACTCGGGATTCCTCGATATAAGCGGGTTCATTTCCAGGATGCCGTCAACATCGTCGGACGTCCATTCTTGCCCCGAGGAATGAGTTGTCTCGCGCACCAATAAATGATGTAAAACATCAATCACAAAAGGGTCTTCTAAAATATTGAACGTAACGACAAACCCGTGGAATTGCTAGGCTGTCACGCATCCTTGCAATAACACAGAGATGACGCTTTCCAACTCCATTTCTGAAATGGATGACAAATTATATTAAGCGTGTTAAAATAATTTTAAAACACCACCACCTTACACTATGTGAAATTATGGTATGATACTGAAATAAGTACATGAACAGTTAAGATAATACAATAAATCATACTATTGATATCATAACACAATACATTAATTCACTTACCAACTTCACCTGACTTTCATAATCTATGGACGACATGTCCATAGAACTTGAACCACCCTCCTCAATAAGTATGGGGTCATTACTCTTTGGTGTTGATGTCTACAATAGAAAGAAAATCATAAAAATCTAGTTTGACAACTTTTCATTAGAACTTATGTATATTGGTAGGTATTGACTTTGGATATCATAACATAGAATATAAAAAGTTATTTTTTTCATGGCCTGATAACTATAAAACTAGATTTTGATAACGTATGTTTGTCTTTCTTTTTCTAAAGTTGAAACCACTACATATGTTTATTATCACCTATAAGAAAAGTATTCTAGTACTTACAGGAAACAACCTTTTCCGTTCCGGTGTATTCACCGGAACTACCTTGGTGGTTTCAATCTGTAAATTAAAAAAAAAGAAATTACAATGTACACATATGTCATTTATCAGATTAAACTCGTAAAAATGTAAAGTGTCATCCTACAATTAATAACGTTTTCCTCCACAGTACAATATTCCAAATCAAGTGACAAATTTAGTCACTAAAGAATAACATGATATTTAAATCTAAATTGATATACATACCATTTAATATGATGGGTATATATCTATTTTATCAGATTATTTAAACACATAAAATGCAATACAATAAATTCCGTCTCATTCACTTTACAAAATTTAAAAATAACGAATAATTAATGATAAAAAATCACAGAAATAAAACAAAGATATTACCTCCGAATTTTCTTTGTTTTGGGTTTTTAAAAGTCCACAATAAACAATAAAAACAAGCTTATTTATATCATGTAATAAATAAAGCAATGTCAACTATTATTTGAGGTATTTATAAAGCATTGTTAGAAATTACTTCATTATAAAGCAATTTGAGAATGACATGCTATTTATAGTTATATTACATGTTTGTCTGCATGTACTTATTATCTATTGTTTATTGTATATTGGAACAGTGTGAATGTTTTTAATTTGTATAGCTATGGACACAACTCATGAATTGTTAATACTGAAAATTTTGTATATTTGTATTATGGGCCGGAGGCCTAAATTTTTTTCAATCAATCAATCCATGAAAAGGTTAGTATAAAATGATGCGAAATGTTATAAATCGATGGTCAATTTGAAGACTTCCTCAGGTCAAACCAAGAGTAATACATCCGGTCATTTTTCCTATTTGACCATTAATAATGTTGACCTCTTCATACAACAGAATGACAAGTAGATCTACATAAAAAGGGTTATGATGAAAGGGAAATAATCTAGTATTCACATATTTTATTTTTACTGACAGAGTTGCTAATAAAATTTGATGCTATTTACCAAACGATTGCGAACTCTAATTAAAACGATACATTATTTTTTTATCAGATATGGCTCTCGAAGACATCTTTGCCGCTATGTTGGCAGAAGGCGTCACAGTCCAGGAGTATCTAGATTTTTTCACTGCTTTAGGCCTAAGAACTCATCCTTTTATCGTAGACGTGACGCAACAACTGTTGTACAATAAATTTTTGAGACATCCGGGAAACACCTGTACCGGAATGGACGGAGGAGGAAGCCGATACCCTCTTGGACGTTCTAAAATCCCCCGAACCAAACAAAGTCGCGGAGGCGGATGAGTTCGAACCATGGTCTCCCGGTTTTAAAAAGAATGTGCTCAACATAGAGACCGATTCTAGGTCTCAAGCGGCGGGTCCTAAAGACGATGACTTTGAGCCTTGGTCTCCTGCGTTTGAGGCAGCGGTCTTAGAACATGAAAACATGGTAACGGCGTCTTTAGCATGCATTAAAGATGGCGATTTTAGGTAAAGGTAATACAGTTATTTGTGTGTTTGTTATTTATCTTTTTTCTTAATATTTTGCGTGTCAATTAATTACTAATAATCGTAATTTACATAATTACAGGACCGGGAAGAAGTTTTACTGTTCCCGATGTTGGGTCCTGTTTTCTGGATACCAAGCCTATCGTAGACACCAAGAGACCCACCCCCTTAATTCGCCAGTACCTGGACCGTCGGGATTGCGAAATAACTCGATGGAGACAGATCACGACGAGTCTACAACGACTGACCTTCCAATGCAAGGGGGCGGCGCCGATGAACCCTACAGAATCGAACAGACAGGGACGCGCCGGTTCGCCTGAGCTACCGGAATTGAGAAAACTTATAAGGTCAGGTTAAACGATCAATGGCAAGGGAGACGATTGACAGATTTAAGACGACAACTGCGTCGTCTTTTAGAGGATCTGTAAACACAAGCCCGGGAAGGTATCAACGACAACGATCTGTTAAGAGTCGTTATACGTCACGACGCCCTCAATCACGCCGTGGTTGTCCCTCTGATGGAGGCGGGGACATAAACATAGAAAAAGATCTTCTCGGACAGTACTGTATTCAGTTCTCTAAACTCCGATGCCGCGGATGGTCTATGAAACGAATTGTTAGATATTTAAGGTGTCACACTTTTAATTGAAAAACTTGTATTACTATGTATATATGTTAAAAATTTGACGAATTGTTTGTATTTTGAAAAGACATTTCATGTATATTATATTTGTATATTATATTTGTATTGACTTTGAATTTATATTTGTGCCTTTTACTTTATTGAGTGTGTGTTAAAATTTAATTGTGTTAAATAATCGATTAACTTTGCTTTCGATGAAACGAAAAAGCTATATATTTAGCACCCAACTCTTTTTGTTACTATGTGTATAAAAACGTAATTTTACAAGTGTTTCGTTTCATGTATATTGTATTTGAACTAACTTTGATTTGATTGTAAACAAAAACATTCCCTTGTGTTAAGGTGTTAATAGTAGATTCCGGTTTATGCATAGTATATTTGTATTAGCTTTGAATTTAATGCGCATGTACAAGATGTTATAGTTGTATAATGTATTTTTGTATTGTATGTTTTGTAAGATTATTAACTCGTATCATTGTGTAAATGATGTATGATTATAGTTTCTCTCTAATAAAATCATTGTAGACTGAAACGTATTGTTTTGTTTTTATTTATTAAAAATTACATTAACACTCATGTCTCGGATTTACGAATCGGCTTAAGTTATTCTAAAAAAATACATTAAAATTCTAAAAATACATAAAATATAATGTTTAACGAGACTTGAGGTGATTCCGTGAATACGGATCATGAAATTCAATAAAAACTCTAAAAATAAAAATAATTATAAAAACAGAGTATAATAAAATTTATCTTATTTATTTACCCCGCTCAATACAGTACCTTGGGGATTAGGGCGGTTCCCTTTCGGCACTTTACAACAATGGTAATTCTATCAAAATGGGTGCACACGTATCATGCAAGTGTTTAAAACGCTTAATACCGGTCATAAGTACGGATCCGGTATGAAAAAACGTGAAATGAATCGAGTTTTTGGTAAACATGGCGGCCGGAAACAACTCTGGTTCGTAATGTCCGTCGTAATAACGAACCACTTTATATAAATCCAAAGGTCCGTCCACTTTGAATGAAGCCGAAATTGTAATCACTTTGACGTCTTATAAGTTGACCTTCCATCCTAGACTTTGTATGCGCCGGACGTAGCGTCTCAGTCTTTTCTTGGCCTCCGCAACGTAGCCGACTCTACCATTTACTTGTATTTTTCCGGTAGAAAACACCGTGCAATGTCCACCGATCTTAGAATGTTTCCATATGGCGCCGGAATATTTGGCTGGATCGAAAATAATGTTTGTCGTTTTATTAACCAACGTTTTAAGTAAATGGCGCAATAAAGGCGTCCGGAGTACACTACGTTGTTAATCATTTTACCAGTTCATGTATTCGTTCGGGTTACACTCGGAACTCCTGAGATAGCCTAGCGTGGTCGCTTTGAAAGAGACACGGCACGACGCTGCTGAGTTCTGGTACGGCGGCTCTCTCCTCGGGAATGAATCGTTTAAGTCGTTCGTACTCCAAGGGTCTCATACACAGTCCTTTCTTGCAAGGTACCACTTCGTCCGGAGGCTTCCAATACTTTCGAATGTCCACTCAAGGGTTGTCCGCCTTGACGGTACAACACACGTTACCGCCCAAGTGGGTTTGGTACGGTTTGCCCTTTTTCAACGCTCCGTCTACGTACTCCAAACTGTCAACGAGACATTTCCAGCGCATTAACGTTAAGCTGATCCCTTTCTTGGTCGGTTTATCGTTGTCCCACTCTTTTAGGTCCACTCTCTTTTCACCGTTCCACTCGCTGACGGTGACCTGTCTGCCGTTACCCAAGGCGAAACACGAACTGTTTTCCATAATGACGCGAATGTCTAACTGATACAGAGGCAGACGGCGCTCCTCTTTTTAATAAAACTATTAACGTCACCCCAATTTTATTGGCTAGCTATTTCTACAACTTTCATTGGTTCGATTTAAAATAACCGTCATTTTAAAGTGGCGTTGGTACTTAGGTGATCGCATGACGTCAATAACCACTTCAAGAAGGAGTGACCCACTTAAGTATGACTCATACCCGCGTGACATCGCGTGACGTTGTTGACGTCGATACCCACTTAAGAACCACTCAAGTCATTTCCTGTTTTGAATTTAAAGTGGCGGGATTGTAGTAGTAAATTAGTAAAATTGCTATTTAACATAAAGTTGTCTCCCTTTGACACATAATTATTGATGATAATAAACAAACCGAACAGAAAGCAGATCTGCTCAGACATCAAAATAAACAAACGCCGTAAATTTACACAGTACAATCTTTAATTTTCATAGCAAAAGGTATTCATTCAGCTGTCGTCTAACATATTCCGAGCAGCCATAGCGTCTACGCACACACCTGCTTCAAGGGGATTGGCAAAACTGCCCGTGTTTAAAATGAAGTGAACGTCAAAACTGTTTAATGTAGTTCCTTCTTGCAAACACTCTAACATAGTCTCACGACCGTTAAAATACTGAAACCACTGATTCCAATGACCTCTGGCTCGTCAGACGACTTGCGTGATCGTCAATGAACTGGCTCCGGAAGTCGAGGCTGCTGGTTCTGCGTAACGTCTTTCAATTTCAATATCGCTCAAAACATGCGAATCACGCGCAGTAAGCAGTTGAAAACTCGCTGAAATATTTTGATCCGAGCTGCTTTCTTGCTCGTTATCAAAACTACTATTATCTTTTTAGAAAAAAAAACATTTAGAGAGGTTTGTCTTGTTTTGATGACTAGGTGTGAGACTGTGACATAAATCATTACTAGCAGATTTTAACATATTATACCAGTTTTAAAGGGTGTACCTAGTTAAATGCACAGTGCTTAACCAAATTTTAAATACTTTATTTCTTCTCCACACACATACATATAAAAACATGAAAATAGTAACAATGTTAGAGGTTAGATTTACGCAGCCTTCAGTCTGATGCGTTTCATTAATTTCAGAGTCTGGTATTTTTTTCTCACTGATAAGACCATTTAACTTTTTCCGTTGCATTTGTCTACACAGCAAAACTGTTGCTAAGTTAATAGAGTATTTGCGCTTTTAATGTCTTTTAGCACACGCGTATGTTGAAAACGTATGTAACTTTGTTACCAACAGTAGCTTAGAAATGAATGTATAAGTGCATTGTCAATTTTAAACATACATTATTTTAGCTATCCTCACTATCCTCTTTTGTTATCCGTTTAAACATATGTATTTTACTTGTACGTATTTTACCACCATTGCAGTGAGAATTGGTGAAATATTTTTTTTTACATAAAATATTATATAAACCTCCGATAATTTTATTATAATATGTGAACAAATTGATTATTCATTTATTTCAGGGGTAACAAAATAATTTAAAAAAAAAACATGTATATTTTTTTTACTTGCTCTATTTATTTATTTTTACATTGCATTCACCCCACAATTGAACATCCACCATGGCAACTCCGTTCTCCTGATGTGAATTTAGAACTCTGTAAAAATAAAAAGTCGAACACAGATCCTTTGATTTTACGATCTGAATTTCTCGAACTCCTTGACAAGTACTCTGATCACCTTCATATATATACTGATGGTTCAAAGACCGACACTCATGTTGGTTGTGCTTCCGTAAGTAATAGCCACTGCATTAAACAAAGACTTCCTAACAACTCGTCTATCTTCACCGCTGAAATCCGGGCTATAAATCTAAGCCTTGATTTCATTTCAGAACATTCCGGTGAAAAATATGTTATATTTTTAGACTTATTATCTGTATTGCAAAGCATAAATTCACTGAATTATTCAAATCCACATGTTCGCACTGTTCTTGTCAAACTTCAAAGTTTATACGACACTAACGAAATCTCCTTCTGTTGGCTTCCTAGTCATGTAGGCATCCGAGGAAACGAAGATGCTGACAGGGCTGCAAAATCTGCCTCAGCCCTCACTGAGACAGATCTTTGCATCCCACACACTGGTTTTAAACCACTTATTTACCGACATATTTTAACCAAGTGGCAAACAAGTTGGGACAGTATTGTTTGTAACAATTTGCACGTAATTAAACCTAACTTCGGTGCCAATGTCTCTGCTTGCAGAGAAAGTCGACGAGAAGACGTAGCTCTTACCCGCTGTCGCATTGAACATACTAGATTGCCTCATTCATATCTCTTGAAAAGAGAAGTTCAACCTGTATGTGTTCCTTGCCAGGAACCACTGACAGTCAACCATATTTTATTACAGTGTATCGACATAGACCACATACGGTCGAAATATTTTAATGTCCATAACATGTACGAACTATTTAGGACAGTGTCGGATTCTAAACTTGTTTGCTTCTTGATCGAGATTGGTATTCTTAATAAGTTATAATTTTTTAAACTGTTTATTTACCAATCGTCATACTTTTTAAACCGTTTTATGTGTTGACCTGTTTTCAATTAATATTTATTTTTTACCTAATAGTTTTTATATTTTTCTATATTTTACATGCGTAGTTTGGTTTTGGCCTGATTACGCTTTATTCACATTTAACTTTGTATTCGGCGCCGTATGACCTATTACGTGTCGGTGTGCCGTAAAACCCAAATAAATAAAAACAAAAAAACATTTAATTCAATTCAAAATTTCCTCTAACTCTTCAACATTTTTTTTTAACTGTTTAACCTTTTCTCTCGCTTCCATCTGAAGCAAACAAAAAGATGGAACGTTTTTCAACTCTCTCTCTCTCTCTCTCAAATACTTCTGGGTATAACATTATATAACCATGTGTAAAAGAATCATAGCTACAAATATATTCAATTATTCTTAATTGCATCTTCACTGTTTGAAATCATTGACATTTAACTAAACAATCTGTACAGAATAAATTAATATATGTGTATCCTAATTAATATCGTTATGAACCGTCGTACTTTGATTTCAAATTTATTTTTTAACAATATATTTTTTAACTTTCCAGAGAAATATGTAACTTAGGAAAAACGGATGAGTTATTATGTAAATAAAGCTCCATGTAGCAAGAATATTAATGAGCACAATATTGTAGTACAGTTAAGTCATCTATGTTATGTCAATTTAATTTAGTTTACAGATAAAAATCTACTCACCAATTTAACTTCCGTTTCCCAACGGATTGTCTGAAGAAAAAAAAAACATAATATGTATTATTTGCAAATAATATATTTAAAAAAAATACCATAGAACAAGCAATTAAAAGGAATAAAACTACAGTACTGTTTTAATATGTTAACGTCTAATTTTAATAGCAAATTTGATTGTGTTTTTATTATTTCCTTTTTATTTCAAAATTATGTAACAATAAGATTCGCACCACATTTTAATGATAACCTTTTATTTGTTATAAATCGTTTGGGTAATACATACAGATGTTTACCAGTCTGGGCCGGTCGTTGTTCCCCTACTGGAATCTGGGGAAATGTGACCTTGAACACTGGGGGTCTTTAAAAAAATATATAAAATGGAACCTTAATATGATATAAAAACATTTTATTGTCAGAAAAACCTAATGTCATGATCTAACAAATGACTGCCAAGATGATATGCAGAATTCTGGAAGCAATATGAGGTTAACATCAAGTACTTTCAGTCAGTCACAACTCACCTGGAATTCATCTTTTAATGGTATATATACACCAGGTGAGGAGCCTGTTTACCAGACTACTAAGTTTTAATTATTTGCAGATAATACATGAAATATAGGTTAAATAATTGGTATATGAATATAATATCTTTATTGCTTCATTAAGTTATACATATTTTATTTTTTCAGCCATTCCCCTTGCCATTAACTTCCCTGCTTGTGGTGCTACTCTTGGTATACACAAGTGGGAAGCTACAGTTAAGACATATACCAGGAGTGCACGCAACTTTCAGGAAGCACACAGCCCTAAGCTCAGTGATGAAGAGCTTATCGGATTAAATATTAGCATCAGACACCACAGCCACAACCAACACCAACACCCTCTCGTCTTCCCTACCTACTGTTTACAACCCCAGCACCCCAGCAACCATCACTACAAGAACTCCTCCAATACATAGCTACCCTACACGCTACTCAACACGTTTGCATCTTCAACATTGATTTCTTACATAAACAGCTTTAAAGATTCTGTATATCGATTAGGGGGAAATAAAAGGCAAAATGATATTCTTATTTTATAGTCGCATGTGTACAGATTTGTGACTTTTGCCTATATTTCCCCCTTAATCGACAGACATGACCTTTAGGTTAACCCTTTTTGCACATAGATATGCCTTTTTATGCCTTGTAATAACATAGTAAAACACATTGTTACACATAGCTGTAATAACTTGCTTAGGTTTAATGTAGAATCTTAATATACTGATGAGCACTGGATAGCATGAAACCGGATCTGGTTTCATGCTAGCCACACAGGCCCTTTGCAATCGGATCCTATGAGGGAAGGGTGAAACACCTTTTTTAAAAGAATATTTGAATTTTAATATGAAGTTTATCATTGTTAATATGAAACATCTTTGTACCTTTTTTTTAATAATTCAGTAAGTTTAAATATGAAAATAAACTTTCTTGTGTTCAATTGTACTTTTTAAAATGTTTTACTTGGTATGAATTATAGACACACATCAAATGTGTTGCTTTCTTTTTGGTACTGTTATATGACTGAATCAAGTTGTGAGTACAAGCTTACTGTAATGATGTCAAATTTAATCTTATCAGATGGGGGTCATAACCCTGAGATGTGTTATCTTTATCAGCATCTCAGCTCATAATTTTGTCATAATAAGTAAATAAGAAAAGGTCCTATCAAAATTTTCACAGATATTTAATTTTTTTATCTACCTGTAGACAAAGGCAAATAAGGTAAATGTAAATGTGATAAAAAAACACTGAGACGAGACATAACACACAAAAAGAATCAAAGCGCTGAAAGCGTTGAAAGACTGGCGCGCCGGTTGAAAGCGTAGTTCCAATGGAGTAATCAAGATGTCTTGAACGACGAAATGCACATTAAGGAATTGGAAAGATTGCTGTTGATGGTCTTACATTGGCTGTCATAGGGGAGCAAAGAATAACAATTAGTAGTTTTCATATAAGAATTTAATGTAACAAAACTTTGGAAAACATTTAAAGATGAACAAAAGAGAGGTGGAGAAGAACAAAAGAATCAAACTTTTCCTGCACAGTTATCATTACTCGAAACATATGAAACTACGTGTATGTTCTTTTCGTTTGTACGTGACAGTCACTATCAACAACATTAGCAAATAATTCAGTATATTCAGGGATTTTAACAAATCCAGATATTTGCATTTTGATGCAAGGAAAACAGAGGTTTTCCAGTTTTGACCTCACCTAAATCTTAGGTTGGGGGTCATTTTGATGCAGAAGAGCAGGATAAGTGGTCAAATTTTGCAAGAATAACCATAAATGTAGTATGTAAAGCATTTAAAAATTAAGTAAATACTAATTGGACCTTTGTAAATGTATGGAAATGAAGTTAAAGGAATTATGCAATTAGTTAAGTTCGTGAACACATGATTTTACTTGTGTCAATCTGATCATGACCCCTTGAAAATTGTCAAAGAAATTCTCAACAAAAGTGAAAGCTATTAAAATCCCTGAGTATACAGTACCGTGGTGATAACCATTAACCTGGCTGTTGTAATTGGTTCATGCAATAGAAGTACAGTGATTGTCAACAGTAGCACAGCATGAAGGTTACGTGAACGGTTGCGGTCATCAGTATTGTAACATATATGTACATATGTAACAGACATTCCACCAATGGATGTCACTGCTACCTTAATATTGCTTAGGAAACTGTCAATCCACAGAAGCTTACAAAAATGGCAACCCACGCTAGATTTTCCCGCAATTTTGGTCACGTGACATATTTGTTTATAATCGTAGCCTCCTGTATTTAGGTCTAGATTTAAAGACAAAAAAATGCCGAAGTCAGTTAGCTTATTAAACTAACAACACACCACAAACGTTACGAAAAATGCATTATCTGAAGTTAACGATAAAAAACCTTCTAGTTCTAATGCAGTTATGATCAGCTTCCGCCACAACTAAAGTAGTGTCAACAATGAAATGCACAAGGCCCACGTAACTTAAGAGACTGAAACAGTTACAATCCCAATTTTTACGTCGATCGCAACAATGCATTAACATAAATATTTGCCAACTTACTTACGGTCCTTGAAAGCTGAGCAGAAACTCGTTCAAAGCACTCCGATCTATCCAAAATGGCGACCAACGCTATCTCCCGCTTGTCACGTGACTGATTTGTTTGTAATCGTTCTTTTAATATCCTTTCATATTTGTTCTAAAAACGCACTACTTCTTATGCCGCACAACTACTTGAATACGCTCTCGTGGTCGTAATGATACACCCGATGTTAAAAACCGCGCGTCGCTGAGTTCACAGCATCGTTACTTAGGACTGGCGCATGCGCACCAGTCTAAAAACCATCAGTTACCGCCTTGGAACGGTCAGTCGGCAAAGTTCACCGCTAGAAAAATAAAAGAAGTAAATTGACATAGATCTCAATTGACATAGATCTCAACATATGTGCCTTCATATCCATAATACTTGTACATATATAACCACATTATGTCATGCTATGTTAAGCATTTTCATAACTCTCTTTTTTTACTCCACTTACATTTTGAAAAAAACAACAACACATACCTTATTGCATTCAATTGAAGTTTGTTACTTGATGTGAAAATTGTAGGACACATCAAATGGCTTGCTTTTTTTACTGTTAAACTACCACATTGCATATCAGGTTGTGATAAAGAGCTTACTCTAGTTCTATCAAATTATCTGGAGATAAACTGGTGAGGTAGTGAGGCTATCCAGTATTGCCATTTTGTAACAACATATTTGTTTGTGATGCTAGTCTGATTTTTAATATTTTTTATTAATCACATTTGTTATTTCTCACTTGCACTTATTCTAATCTTACAGGCTCAGAACTAATGACTTATGCACATTAACTTTAGTTTGTGTTCAACTACATATACTTCATTGCGAGTTAGTGGAATTTGACACTCCCGCACAAGTCTAGACACGATCATAAAACTATGATTACCTTCATTTGTTTATGCCTGGTTTATACTATTAGTATATAACAATTAAAGTCTTGTTAAAAGAGAAGTGTTTTCATTACATAGGCATGTCTACCTCACTCAGTCATTATTCAATACATGTATTTAGATTTACCAACATCTTAAAGAATATTAAAATTTCTTTTGTTTGTATTAAAACGTAGTTATGATTATATCAATAAAAATGGAGATTTGTAAAGCTTTATATTTTATGTTACTTTATATTTACCTTTAATTTAAATTTACAGTAACCTACAATGACTAATGTTACATAAGTACTTATAAAATAACAGACTCCAAATTGTACACTGTTGTACTTCAATCATAAACATTAAAAGCTCATTTCAGTACTATTGTGAACTATGTATGATGTCTTCCACACCTTCCGACTTTAAAGCTTATCATTAATACAATGGCTGTTACTATGTCACTCTGATGTAATTTCTAAAAAAGTCAAAACCAAATAAAACCTAAGTGACTGCAAATAATAAAATGAAATAACAGGAAATTTGTACTTACCTCGATTACTTCGCCCTCGGCGCACTTTCCAAGATAAAGACATCCTCATCTGATTCTGTGTTGTCACCATCTGGCTGTTCTCTCTCTCCGACTGTCGACTCGCTGTCTCTTCTTTCACTTCTTTCCTCAGTCCCCCGTTCACAAGGCGCTCTGTGAACAAGACGTTCACAATCTAGAGTTAATTGCTGGAGCTCGCGCAGTCTCTGAAGCTTTTGCTCAAGCCTACATATGAGTGTGTCCACTTCTCGATAAGTTATGGCATCATGCACATCTTCCTGTTGATGTGCATCTTCCTGTCGATCGCTCGTGTTCGAATGTGCCATTTCCCGTCTTTCGCTTGCGGCATTCTGATTTCTTTCACTAAACAGTTCCTGTTGCATGTGATGATACATATCATCAACAACTGCTGCATTATGTCTTTGGAGATCAAAATGCATCTTCATAAGCGTGTTGAGAGCCTGTGCTAGTTGTTGCATTTTTCTTTTAATCAAATCTTAAGAGCTGTTAATGATTGCAAGTAGATGGCAATGTGAATTTTACATTTGATTATCACGATATTTATACCCGTTTGATAATTCACAGATCTTGCTTTTCCGTCAATTGTATAAAAACATTTTTTTTCTTTCTTTTTATTGATAGTTCTATAGGTCTTTCATGTACCATGAAACAGAATCAGTTTTGTTTTGGAAAAGAATTGTAGTCTGCATAATATTAAAATTTAAATTACATTTCACACAAGTACCTTGATATAAAGAATCATCGCACCGTTGAATATGGAGTCATTATTTTCTATGCAAAAATGGATAAAAAAATGTGCTACTCTACATTTTATTTGCGTCTTATTTGTTTTTTATTCATCGAAGATAGTATGTTATATCATCGACTTAACATCTAATTATTTTTTTATTCAATGAAGATACTAAGTTATGTCACTGGCTTTGCATCTAATTATTTTTTTATTCACTGCTGAAAGTTGACTGTGAATTTAACAGCGGTAAAAAGCACGTGAAATCTAGTAACCTTAATGACCTAACCCTACATAACAGAAGATAGTAAAAGTCGATGAACTCGTTTAAATCTTCATATTTAACAGTGAGATGTTATATCATGTAAAAAATGCACTCTTTGAACCATTTTTATGTGATCAACCAAAGTGTTGTCCATTATTTCCCAAGCTGGCAAGTGAACACCGCACGCATGTAGTTCCTATGATAAAATGTTGAAGCTACACTGTCTACTACTTCCATCTTGAATTTAATCATGAGGCACGTTACAAACTTACTTTTATATACGATTTTAAAATAAAGCGTAAATTTGGACCAGATGCTTTATGGACTAATAATAAACTTACAGGTTATTCAAAGCACAGAAACGTTGCGCCTTACAAGTCATCATCATAATAAGGCAAACATATAAAACAACTACATACAGTTTTTCCCTACCCAACAAAACCAAAGCGATTTTATTGTCTTAATGATGATCCTTTAAAACAACAAGATTTCTTATTGACAAGGGAGATAATCGAAAAATCCTAGGCAAAACGTAGTACAGTTATTTCCCCTAGGAGGAACTTCTCTTGTTCCGCAAATGAGGAACTTTTACCTCTTAGTCCTCAACGGAGGAGATTTGACCTCTTACTCTTACCCTACTTGTATTTATTTATTTTTAAGCTTACCTTAAATGTGCCATCCAGATACCAACGCTTCGAATTCTGTAGAAGGCTAAGCTGGAAGGGTGTGGCGAATACGAAGTGTCGCTGGCCATCTACCCGCATATCGTCAACGAGGAAATCATCTGCGCCGATGAACCCTTCGTCAAGCTGTAAAATCAATCAATGATTACCTTACAAATGTTAAAATTGTGCATACTACTTTTATTGCTAAAACTTCCTTTTATTGTTATTGTATGAAAAGCACATTACAAGTGAAGTTTGCATTTTTATAACTTTAGACCTACATCAAAATCCAGTGTCTGTGGTTCTTTTTGCCGGAATTTCGCTCTAGCGCGATTTGCCGCCCGCTTCAAGAGGTGCGACTGCGGCCTGAGGACGTCTTCTGGCCAGTCTCGTCAGAGTGGATGTGTTCTGCGATGCTTCTGGTCGGCTTGACACCGTTCTGCTTGGCAGACAATCTAACCTGCACAGTAGAAAAAAGATAAACATTATTTGTTATGATTATTTGAAATAGTGTATATAATTGTGCGGCCGTCTCCAGATAACTGAAATACTGTTGGTAGGACAATAAACCCAATAAACAAACACACAATTGTGCGGCCAATATTGCGGCACATCGAACACATGTAATATAAGCAGGTTGACCACACACACTCAGTACAACGTCTCGTCGGCCGTGTATTCAACTTGGGAATTTTTTATTTCAATATTTCCTGAAATTGTTCGTGGCATGCTTGGAATTTTCTCTCATGTGTCATAAAAGCTACCGGGAATATGGGTTTTTCTTTAAACATAAAATGCTGAAATGATAATGTTGACACATAAAAATCACCTAAACAAAACGTAGTGTCATAATACAAGTTTACGATGTCATCTTTCAAAGTCAAAATTCGGTTAAATTCTTCAAATACCTCACTGTTACCTACTATAACTTCTAAATCCGGAGTCGTTTTGATTGACAAAATGAATTTATCTAATTGATCAACTAATAAATGTAACGCGTAAAGTGAATCATGCGAGAGTCTACCAAATTTGCGTGATTGTGCCTGTGCATTTATAATTTGTCGAGAATTTCTTGGAATTGAGGTGCCTTGAAGTATTTCGTTTTGGTTATCTGACTTCATCCGATCATACACTTGTTGTGGTTTTTCGTTAATATTTGACTTTATTTCTGTTAAAACCGATGGTTTTGTTCGTTTATGGGGCCGTGCATTTCTTTTTCTATTGCCATGTGCTAGATTTTTTTACGCTGCGCTATCTCCGAAATAAACCAAAACCGTTTTGTTATTGTAATTGTCAGTAAATCTGAATATGTGCTTTTGAAAATCATGGCTTATTTCACCTTTATTTATTATCTTAAACGAAGTTTTGTCAATAACAATACCCTCGCATTGAAACAACTTTTTACCAGCTTCGGGTCTATACGGGGGCTCATTAGTAATACTGTCCTTTTGATTCTGATTCAATATGTCTGCCGCCTCATGATAGGAAATAGGTCTATCAGTTTTTGAGAAAATAGGGACATCGGACCCACCTCCAATTAAATGTTTAATTTCATTTTGTGGCAATGTATTTCTTACAACCTTACCTGTATTCAAAATAAATTTTGATTTTTTTTATCTTTGAGTGGTTTTCTGGGGACGGCAGTCATAGGGGATGGAGGGTGGGCGGGATGGGTTGCCGGTGCCGGCCTCGTTGTTGCTGGGCTGGTGGGCGACCGAACAGGAGTAGGTACGAGTGTCGCGGGTGCTGGTTTCGTTGTTGCTGTGCTGGTGGTCGTTGTTGTAGAACAGCTCAATGCTTTGCTGTACCGCAAAGGCCCGATCACCGATCTGGTTCTTATGGGAGGAGACTTCCTTTTGAAAGCAGTGTTCACAGTGTGCTCGATACATGACGCAACGGTCTCTGTTCCCATGAAACTAAGTTTATTTATTTATTTATTTGGATTTAACGGCACACCGACACTTAATAGGTCATACGGCGCCGAATACAAAGTTAAGTGTGAATAAAGCGTAATCAGGTTAAAACCAAACTACGCATGTAGAATATAGAAAAATATAAAAACTATCAGGTAAAAAAATAAATAACAATTGAAAACAGGTCAACACACAAAACGGTTTAAAAAGTATGACGATTGGTTAATAAACAGTTTAAAAATTTATAACTTACTAAGAATACCAATGTCGTTCAAGAAGCAAACCAGTTTAGAATCCGACACTGTCCTAAATAGTTCGTACATGTTATGGACATTAAAATATTTCGACCGTATGAGGTCTGTGTCGATACACTGTAATAAAATATGGTTGACTGTCAGTGGTTCCTGGCAAGGAACACATACAGGTTGAACTTCTCTTTTCAAGAGATATGAATGAGTCAATCTAGTATGTTCAATGCGACAGCGGGTAAGAGCTACGTCTTCTCGTCGACTTTCTCTGCAAGCAGAGACATTGGCACCGACGTTAGGTTTAATTACGTGTAATTTGTTACAAACAATACTGTCCCAACTTGTTTGCCACTTGGTTAAAATATGTCTGTAAATAAGTGGTTTAAAATCAGTGTGTGGGATGCAAAGATCTGTCTCAGTGAGGGCTGAGGCAGATTTTGCACCCCTGTCAGCATCTTCGTTTCCTCGGATGCCTACATGACTAGGAAGCCAACAGAAGGAAATTTCGTTAGTGTCGTATAAACTTTGAAGTTTGACAAGAACAGTGCGAACATGTGGATTTGAATAATTCAGTGAATTTATGCTTTGCAATACAGATAATGAGTCTGAAAATATAACATATTTTTCACCGGAATGTTCTGAAATGAAATCAAGGCTTAGATTTATAGCCCGGATTTCAGCGGTGAAGATAGACGAGTTGTTAGGAAGTCTTTGTTTAATGCAGTGGCTATTGCTTACGGAAGCACAGCCAACATGAGTGTCCGTCTTTGAACCATCAGTATATATGTGAAGGTGATCAGAGTACTTATCAAGGAGTTCGAGAAATTCAGATCGTAAAATCAAAGGATCTGTGTTGGACTTTTTATTTTTACAGAGTTCTAAATTCACATCAGGAGAACGGAGTTGCCATGGTGGATGTTCAATTGTGGGGTTTTCAGAAATGTTTTCGAGTTTTATACCTGATGTGTTTATGCTATCTTTAAGCCTTAAACCAAGAGGTCTGAGGGCTTTAGGTGATCGATCATAAAGCTCCTCATGTTTAGGGTTGAAAACACAATTAAACGTTGGGTTATTGGGGTTAGACCCCAGTTTAATTATATACTGCAAAGAAAGTTTCTCGCGACGCAAGAATAAAGATGGTTCATTGGCTTCAACGTAAAGGCTCTGCACTGGTGAGGTCCTGAACGCTCCTAGAGCTAGACGAAGTCCCTGGTTGTGAACGACGTCCAGCATCTGGAGATAGGACCTCCTGGCAGAACCATAGACTATGCTTCCGTAATCTAATTTAGACCGAATTAGGGAACGGTACAGAAGTAACAATGATTTCCTATCGGCTCCCCAGTCTGTATGGGATAAATATTTAAGCAAGTTAAGAGCCTTGAGACATTTCTTCTTGATGTAATTGATATGGGGAAGAAAAGTCAGTTTCCTGTCAAAAAAGACTCTTTGAAAACAATTCGGGGTCAACATGAAGACCACGTTTCTGACAGAAATGTATACAGTTGGTTTTGGTTGGAGAAAATTTGAAACCGTTGGTGTTGCTCCATTTTTGCAACTTATTAAGACATTGTTGTAATTGTCTTTCAATTGTGCTCATATTTTTAGAGCGGTAACAAATAACGAAATCGTCCACAAAAAGTGAACAGTCAACCCCTTCATTAAGGGTTTTAACAATATTATTTATTTTAATGTTAAAAAGGGTAACAGATAGAATACTACCCTGGGGGACACCCTGTTCCTGTTTATGAACAGATGACAGGGTGGACCCAATCTTGACCTGAAAATTTCTGTCAGAAAGGAAGCTGTCAATGAAAATTGGTAAACGACCCCTGAGACCAAGGTCACCTAAATCCTTTAAAATCCCATGTTTCCAAGCGGTGTCATAAGCCTTTTCAAGATCGAAAAACACAGCTACAAGGTGTTCCTTCTTGATGAAGGCATCACGAATGAGTGTTTCTAAACGAACAAGATGATCGACTGTGCTACGTTGGTGTCTGAATCCACTTTGATATTCTGAAATTAAGTTGTTGGACTCAAGATACCAGACAAGTCTATTATTGATCATTCGTTCTAAGGTTTTACAAATACAGCTCGTCAAAGCAATAGGTCTATAGCTTTGAGGATCTGTTGGGTCTTTACCTTGTTTTTGAAGAGGAATAATGAAGGCATTTTTCCAAGAATCGGGTACTTTACCGGATATCCAAATTTCATTAAAGATTGACAGAAGTAAGTTTAGAGATCGAATTGGTAAATGTTTTAAGAATTGATACGGTATGTCGTCTGGACCAGCAGCGGTATCATGCGATTTATTTAGAGCATCTTTAAGCTCTTTCAAGGAAAAGGATTGATTGTAAGTTTCGTTATTATTAGATTTAAAATTAACCTTTTCCCTTTCGGCAGAGTGTTTAAAGGTTTGAAATTGAGGCGTGTAGTTAGCCGATGAGGAATTTTGGGCAAAATTTTCAGCCAGTGTGTTCGAAATGTTTTGTTTGTCTGTTATTACGGTGCAATTTGCTTTAAGGTGGTTAACAGTTGAATGTGATGGTTTACCGCTAATCTTTTTAATAGCAGACCAAACATTTTTGATGGAAGTCTTGCTATTTATTTCTGAAACATACTTTTGCCAAGATGATCTTTTGGCATGTTTAATAGTCCGGCGACTTTGAGCCCGTTCTTTTTTAAGGTTATTAAGATTTGTATCGGTAGGTCGAACATTAAATTGCTTTAATGCCGCCCTACGTTTACGAATAGATTTTTTACACTCTTCATTAAACCAAGGCTTATTACGTTTTGATTTAGTCGAGGTCTTAGGTATACACCTTTCTGCAATTTTGTGCAAAGTGTTTGAAAATACGACAATTTTGTCATCTACATTTTCTACTGAAGTTGGGAGAAGTTCTGCAGAACAAAGTGCTGAGAACAGGTCCCAGTTTGCTCTGTCCATCTTCCAACGAGCATTATCGTCGCCTATTGCCGAAGTACAGTTTGTAAGTATTATAGGAAAGTGATCACTTCCACAAAGGTCATCGTGTACATCCCAAGTGTAATCTAAATACACAGAAGGGTGACACAATGTTAAGTCTAACGATGAATAATGCCCAGTTGCGGGGTGCAAGTATGTTGGCTTTTTATTATTGGCCAGACATATGTCATTATGGGCAATAAAGTTTTCTATCGTCTTGAAGTCACAACATCCCCATAGCGGGTTATGACCATTGAAGTCTCCAACGAGTATATATGGAGTAGGCAGCTGGTTAATAAGATTATCTAAATCATCTTTAGATACATTTGAATTCGGTGGGAGATAAACAGAGCAAATAGTTACAACTTTATGTAGGGTTACACGGATAGCAACAGCCTGTATGTTCGTGTCAAGTTCGACTTGAGAGTGTGGCAATTTGGAGTTGACAATTATTGTCGATCCTCCAGATGCCCTCTCGCAAGCTGTATGTATATGATTATAACAAGTGTAACCCTTAAAATTGAATTTATCAGAGTCTTTAAGAAAGGTTTCCTGAAGACAAAGCACAGCAGGATTTAGTGTAGATAACAGAATGAGTATTTCATTGTAATTGGCCTTAAGACCTCGACAGTTCCACTGAATGATTTTATTATTCATGGGATTGCTAAACTTAGTTCTTGTGGACTATATTTTCGGTGCTTTTACAGGTGACCTTGGTGGTTTTTTGGTGTCCGATGGAGCCTCCATTAGACACTCAAATTTGTTTTGATGGGTGTTTATCACCCGAGTGTTTGGAGCAGTGGGAGGACTATGTCCTCTCCGCCCCGAAGGACCAGGTGTCTCCTTAGAGGAGACCTGGTCCTTGGCTGCAGGCTTGTTTTGGGCCTTTGCATTATTCTTTACAGAATCACTTGAAGGAGCAGTGTTTTTGATTGAGGAAGAAGTTTGAGTCTGAGAAGATTCCGATACCTTGTATTTTGAAGGAATTATGATTTTGTCAGCAGTTTGGTCACCAGTCGGGACCTCATACTGGGTGAAATTGTCCTTGTGCTCTGAGATGCTTTGTTTTGTTGCTGAGGCATATGTTGCGCCTCTAGCAGGAGTTGCCTTGTCTCTTGCCAACTTCCTGGCTTCTGGAAAGGAGATGTTGTTTGTGTACTTTATTTTTAGTACTTCCTTTTCCAGTTTCCAGGCAGGGCAATCCCTGGATTTGGTCTCATGTGGTCCAGAACAATTAACACATTTAAGTGGGTTGGGACATACGTCTTCCCTGTGCTGGGCGGACACTTCACCGCAACGTGGGCAATGGTCGTCGTCCTTGCACTGGGACTCGTGGTGGCCAAACTTCTGACAATGAAAACACCTAAGTGGATTTGGAATGTATACCTGCACTTTCACGTTGAGGTAACCGACCTTAATCGAAGTAGGGAGAGATGGGTTTGCGAAAGTTAGAACAAAAGTGTTTGTCGGAACTCGCCGGCCGTCCCTCAGGAATGATATCCTGCGGACACCACATACCTGCTGTGGCGTGAGTTCTCCGAGGATATCTTCCTCAGAGACACCAGCAAGGTCAGGGCATCGAATTACGCCTTTCGACGAGTTCAGAGAAGAGTGGGGGTAAGTTTTAACTTTTAAAGAACAAAATTCTGTAAGTTTTAGAAGTTTATCTGAGTAGGTTTTACGATCAGTTTCAATTAGTAAGCAGTCATTTTTTAGTTTTTTGACAGATACAACACTGCCAATAAGACCTTTGATTGATTTTTCTATGACAAAAGGGGATACTTTAGTGATCGGTTTTTTCTCGGTCGATTCCACAACAATGAAGTGAGGAAAGCACGTGCTTGTAGGTGTTTCTACATCGGAATCTTCTGACGATAAAGTAGGAATAGGGTCTTTGCATTTTCGTTTTCGTTCCATGAGAGTTTAATATAATAATTCAGCATCCTGGCTCACCACCCACCGCGGAGCCCAACAAGGGGACGTCTTATGGGAGTGGATCTCCGACCACCCAACGCCAGTGATACCAGGATGCGATACTCTGACATAAAATATACAATAAAGCATACAACATGCCAGATTGATCCGTAAAGGGGGGGGGGTCGACCGGCAGCTGGGCTATAGTTAATAGGGGAAACATGAGAGAATGAGTTTACGGAACACGGTATATTTGAAGAAAGAAAGAGGAGAAAAGGAGTGGAAAGTCGGAGGCAAGAAAGTAGGACGAAAGGGAGTAAAAGATAACCCAGCACCGGCCGAGGGGTTAGCCGATTGGGGATACAGGACCAGCACCCCGCAACTTAGGGCCAAAGTAGTGTGTTGGTCAGGGTCGACTTATATGTCAATATCCTGACAAGCCAACAATGACCTCAACCACCAGGATCCCCTCGTCGCAGAGATACAGGGTCGCCACCCACGGCAAACAGGTGGGCTACCTTTGGAGGGTTCTTACCCCGCTACAGGTAGCGGCAGCCGGAGAATTCTAAGGCCCCTACCGGCAGGGCATCATGAAACTAAGATGAAGCCCGTCGCGGCTAAGCATCTTACTGTTAATGCCTGAAAATAAAATGTTCAAGGTATTTCTATGTTTAATTATTTTACTATATTATCAAGAAATCGAAGTATAATTTAAGAATATCAAATTTTTCGTTCGTGAATTAATTAGAAGGTCACTTTGTTGTTGTTTGATTGATTTATTGATTGATTTATTTTAACAGGTAGACCGACAGACCGGCCGACAGACAGACAGGCACAGACAGACAAACAGACAGACAAATTACCAGCAGCAGTAGTGAAGCCAGGAACCTCCATGTACTTCATCCATGGTACCTCACTCTGTATCCTTTGTAGGCTACGATTCACCTCTCTTGCCGTCTCGTTATAGGTTCTCCGAAAGCCCGGCGATAAATGTTTCCCCTCAAAAAATGCTCTGTCCTCTAGGCAAAATACTGCAGACCACAACCGTCGCCAAAGGATTAGTAGTGTGCACTTTCTCGCACAACTCCTGTAAGTCAGAAAGGACGTCTTCGCAGCAGGATTGTGGTATATCGTTGGCACCAGCCATTACTACCACCACCTGAAATTGAATCATGTTCTGGATTTCCTAATATACATATCTTTTATATCCAACATTATACACTTAACCAAATTTCTAACTACACCGAATGTAAAAGTTCAATACTCCGCATGGAAGTGGAGTACACTCTTCAAAATTAAAACATTATAAGATACATCATTTTTACTTCTTTTTATGAAAATTTCATTTAATAAGTGAAAATGGTGTATCTAAATATGTTTCAAGATTGAAGTCCATACTTCAAATCCACGCTGAGATATTAAGAAAATACGATCGGTGTAGCTAGAACATTGGTTAATTGTATTTAATTGGCTTGTATAATTGTGCACAGTAGCAGATTTCTTGTTTATTGCAAGTAACGAGGACGTGGTTAGCGACAAGCTGCCTCCGGCACAATTGTACAATTACAACGTGTTATTGTGCCAATAAACATGTTCGTATCGTTGTTGATTTCGTATCATTGATTGGATGATAAGAGCACGGTCAATTAATTTAGGTGTCACAAGACACGCCCATTAACAGTGTGACATGCAACAAGAAGGATATCGTCTTGCCGTTAAATTTTTATTAAATTTATGAACAAAACAAAAATGAACATTCATATCACCGGAGAAAAATATTTATTAATACATAAAATTTCGTAATTTTTCTTATCATGAACCAGTTTGCTGTTTTTGTTTTTAATTATAAATAACCGTTTATACCATTTCTTTCTTGCTCTTATCGTTACAAGTTATAAACAACATTAATAAATTAAATTTGTTTTTTTTTGTGTAATTCTACTCAGAAATATTCAAATTTCAAAAATATAAATATTTCATGTAATATTACAGACAGACGGACAGACATCATAATTTTATTTTGTTAACTTTAATGTATCTCTTTAAATTATAGTATGCGCACTTTATATCTTCATAATAATCCAACATTATCCTTTTCATATCATATTATCGTAAGATACAATATATTTATCGAATAAACTGTTAGTGTCATCGCCAATATTTCACGTTATTAGAAAAGGAAGTGATATGATTATATCATTATAAAACACACTTACCGACACTGAAGGAACCACTTGGAACACAATGTCTAGATCCAAAAAGTCTTTGACTTTGTATCCTGGATAGCACAAAGTGACAATATTTTCAGAGTCAATGTACTCGTGCAAATACTTCACTTGGCTATGTCCAAAAACTAAAGCCATTTTTATTCCAACACAAACACACAATAAAGAAGATATATTTATATGAAAAGTGAACACTAATTAACACAAAATCTCAACTGTTTATAAACTAAATCTAGATATATCCGTTTGAAACGAAAATTTGCGAACATAGAACAAATAAACAATAAAACAAATATTATGGAATATAGCCTGAATGACTGTTTGTAAGCAAGTTTGCAAGCAGAATGATTAAAACATAACATTGAAAATATATACTGCAACAAAGTCAATTTTTGAATTATTGAGTGATGACAATTAAGTTCAATAACAATAGAACTCGACAAAAAATAATTTCTGTAATAATTAACAAAAAACTCAATTTCCATTGATGCGCTTTTTAAAAGGCATAAGGTATCTTTCAAGTTACCGACATACAGGAGTAAGAATAAATAATTAATATCTGTATACTGCGGCCACTGCACATACAGAAAATACTCATAAAACATCATGCTTACCTGTTTTTCTACATGGACAAACATTTTGACACTGAAAAATTATCATTAAACAGTATGCAATTGGACATATATTTTCATATTTTTCCACATAAATATAAGTATTTTTCCAACAGCATTCATGTACTAGTATCTGACACATAATTCACTTGTTTTTAGTTATAAATTCACATACATTCAAATTCTGTACCAAAGTGAAACACCATTTTATGACAGGAAAAACTTTATACTCACAATCTGAACCTAGTTCCTTGGCCAGCTGATCCATAAGCTTGTTCTTGTATTGGGTGTTGGAGTACCGAGCATCTGCCTTGTTGTAGAAGCACTCATGGCCCTTGAAAAACTCCACAAGGCGCTCCTCCTGCTCAGAGGGGAAGTTATGGCTCAGACTTGTCCTCTTGCCTGTGACAGAACAGGTACTGTTGGTCCCATCAGAATCATCATCTGGCTGGTCCAACTGAAGTGGCTGGAACTGAGAAGCCTGTGGAACATCACCAATAACGAGGTTGATCTCTGGTCTGCCTTCAGGAGACTCCTGCTCCTCTCTGGTGTCATCCTCCACCAAATCTTGGCCTTTTTTCTGCACCCTTTTCTTCCCTTTTCCTTTAGGAGGCATGACTGCTATCCTTACACCCTGTCCTTGTAATACTGTGGTAATACTGGGGACCCCCTTCTGAATATGTGTAAAGAAAATTTGAAAGAATTTAGAAAATATATGTCTCTCCTCAACAGTGCCAAAATGATAAATGAGAGTGCGCTCGTCCCACGAGGCGAAACCGAAACCAAGAAACCATGTAAACATGCGTGCGCATAAGGCACGCTTAAGGTGCGCTTAAGGCGCATGTACTGAGCCACACAGGCGCCCTACCTGACCAGGGGGCGTGCGAGCAGCGAGCGCGGGAAACCCTTCCCACCATCATGTTTTGGCGTCTACAAGGCGTGGGACTGAAGCGATGAGCGATCAACAAAGGTTCAGGCAGCGTGCAGGTAGTGCGCAACAACCTGCGAGGGCTAAAAATCGTGACAGTCGTGGAAAAAAGTTTTACATGGAAAACTTTGGCGTGCGCCTGTGGAGAGGGGGCTACGCCGTCAAAAAATCGTACCACAGGCGAGCGCTTGGTGTGCGAAATCTCCAAAATTTTCTGATTTTCCAGGCGTAGACCCGGCGCAACAGCAGGTACGCCTTAATGTGACCGGGGTTTTAGTTTTAACCTGATAATATTATACTGTCGTTAAACTTCAATGTATTCGGCGCCGTATGACCTATCAATTGTCGGTGTGCCGTAAAACCCAAAATACAAATACAAAATACTAACCTTTCTCTTGACTTTATTTCTGATCATTTTGGCGATAAATTTGTTATATTTACTGACATCTTGTCGTATTACAGTCTATTAAAAATCTTATTTTTTCCACCCCCCTCATTAGATAATTACTTTTAAAACTTAGCGAAGTTTGTCTTAATAAAAATATTGTTTTCTGTTGGCTACCTAGACATGTAGGCATCCGAGGAAACGAGGATGCAGATAAGAGTGCAAAATCTGCCTCAGCCCTTACTGAGACAGATTTTAAACCACTTATCAATCGATATATTTTAACCAAATGGCAAACAAGTTGTGATAATATTGTTTACAACAAATTACACGCCATTAAACCTAACGTCGGTGCCAATATCTCTACTTGCAGAGAAAGTAGACGGGAAGACATAGCTCTTACCCGCTGTCGCATCGGACATACTAGATTAACTCACTCATATCTTCTAAAATAAGAAGTTCAACCTGAATGTGTTCCTTGCCAGGAACCTCTTACAGTTAATCATATTTTACTACATTGCATTGACACAGACCATATTAGGTTTAAATATTTTAATGTCAATAACATTATCGAAATATTTACGACAGTATCCGATGCTAAGCTTGTTTGCTTTCTGAACGAAATCGGTATTCTTAATAAGGTATAATTTTTTAAAATATTTATTATGCTAATGTTATACATTTTAACTGTTTAATATGTTAACCTGTTTTCGTCATTCACATTTTTAACCTGATAGATTTTTATTTCTACTCACGTATTTTAGTTTTAACCTGATAATATGCTATTGTCGTTGGACTTCAGTGTATTCGGCGCCGTATGACCTATCAAGTGTCGGTGTGCCGTAAAACCCAAAATACAAATTCAAATACAGAACCTAGCCAGCTTAAAGGATGTTGGGACGAAAATCTATCTAAAGTTCCACTTCAACCAAACCAGACAACATCATTAAATGTATTATGAACTATTCCACAGTGGAGACAAAAGCAACTAAATGGGGTAAAAGTCATGAGATTGCAGCCCGCAGGATATACCAAAAGAACGTCCAAAAACTGCACCCAGGCCTAAAAGTTTACAGCAGGGGGTTAGTGGTGAGCTGCAAATATCCACAGCTAGGAACTAGTCTAGATGGTGTTGTAGTGGGATGGGATTAGCCGGCATTTTTGCCGATACTGCGCAGCGACATTTCTATCATTACAGCACAGGGGCACTTATGAGATGCCCAGGGACTGAACCCGGCCGGTCCATTATACTGACACCGACGAGTCAGGCGTAATGCTGTCCCCGTAGCCCCGAGCGTTAGGAGGGAAGCCACTACTACCAACTTTAAAGTCTTTGGTATGACCCGGCCGGGGTTCGAACCCACGACCTCCCGATCCGCAAGCCGACGCTCTACCACCTGAGCTATTGCGGCCGGTTACCCTGGTCAGTCTGAAACTATTATATGATCATAGTAGCAAAATGAAGGACAGTAAAGACTTACAACAAAACCTTAAGGGACTGATTCATGAACTTGAAACACAATTGAATCCCCGACCACAATAGTTCAAGTGGTAGAGCGTCAGCTTGCGGATCGGGAGGTCGCGGGTTCAAACCCAGGCCGGGTCAAAACAAAGACTTTAAATTAGGTAGTAGTGGCTTCTCTCCTAACGCTCGGGGCTAAGGGGACAGCATTATGCCTGACTCGTCGGTGTCAGTATAATGGACCGGCCAGGTTCAGTCCCTGGGCACCTCATAAGTGCCCATGTGCTATAATTATAGAAATGTCGCTGCACAGTATCGGCAAAAATGCCGGCAAATCCCATCCCACAAATGAATCCAAAGCTAAAGAGAAACCATCCTATGCTGAAACCGATAGGAATCTTAAGGAATAGAAAAGACTATGCAAAAAATCTAGTAAATCAATTATGGTCATTTGAAAAAGGCAGTGATTTTACAGTGGCCGAAGTAAATGGTGTGAACATATCCATCATAGATATCCGCTCCCTCAGTGGAAGAAAATGGCTGTCCAGCAGCGTTGTTAATGTGTATCTACCTTTGATTACCGTTAAGAAAAAAAGGGTATTTCAGGGCTGCCATGCTCAACAATGTCTTCAATAATCCATGGATCATATGACATCACATCACTGGGTGATATTGCCAAACTGGGCAATTCTGGGACAATTCTCAGTATATATCTGAAAGATGGCCATTTCAGCTTATTGATCATGGACATGAAGAAATATATTATTTGGTGGTTGGTCCCAGCGTCTTAGACAAAAGAAGAAAGGGACAATATTTTGAAATTGATAAAACTGCTGGTTAGTAACCCTGATGAATCGAGAAATTATACCCTGCAGCATAACTGACAATTACAACTGTGGAGTTTATTGTCTTCTTTTTGCCAAAAAATATCTGGCTAATTTGGAGATGACTGTGATGGAGGCAGAGCTAAAACTCTTTAGAAATAAAGTAGCAACAGAGATTATGAAATTTCCATTTCCTCTGTTAAAAAATCTAAAGAAATCTGAAAATGGGATTCTTGAAGTCTTCAATGCTTTTCCACAACTAAGAAAATGTGTGCCAAAAAGAAACACACGTGTCGACATCCACATTAACGGCAGAGGAAAGGTCTGCCTATACTGAGAGCAAGGCGAAGACGACGACATATATTGGCAACGCGAAAGATGACGATGTGGGCACGAACCAGCGAGTAATACTTTTCCAGTGCCCACCTGACATTGCACACAGACAAGGCACAACTCCAGTCAAGGAACAATGACACACAGCTTCCTCTGAGTGAAAACTTACAGTAAAGTGGCCAGGATGAATGACAACAGCTGCAGCTCATTTGATGATTACTTTGATGGCAAATTGTCCTGGAAGCTACACTTACAGTAGCTGTTGACCAAACGTTGGTATTATCTTCCATGACCTAAACATACCACAATGAAACATACCAGCAGCTTGTTGGTAATTAGTAGTAACAGTCCTGTTGGTAATAAAGATGTCTCCCAGGTAAAAGTATACATAAATATTAACTTTCTTTTACCGCATATTAAAATTACCTTATTTGCAGGTTTACTGAGTCTTAGTTACAATTATGCTCTGCAGATGTTTTATATTCTCTTTTTCTTGGCAAGGACTCAGTATATACCTGCAGTACTTACAATGGAATCTGTTCATTAAAGATCGTATCCAATAGTTTGGACCATTTTATTTCTCTTATGCAAATAACTAAGTTATTGTTACTTAAAAAGATCCTGTGAAATGCTGTTTGTTGGTGCCCAATGTCTATGTGAAAAGGAAAGCATAACACTACACTTATCATTACGAAAAGCTATTTCTTATCCATGCCATGCTGCAGTTAGCTATTTTTAAATAAAGAAAATCATGTGACAATTTACTTTTGAAATCATGTTTCATAATCAGCTGGGTAATCAGCGCTGACATCAGTATCTATGTTTGGCTCACCTGAGCAAAATATGCTCAAGGTGAGCTTTTCTGATACCTTTTCGTCCGTCGTCTGATGTCAACAAATTAGCTTGTGAACACGCTAGAGGCTACAGTTTTTACTCAATCTTCATCAGACTTGGTTAGAATGTTTGCATGAAATCTTGGAAGAGTTCATTATTGCGTCACATGGAGTCAAAAACCAGGACAAAAGGTCAAATTTTAGGAAAAGCTTGTGAACACACTAGAGACCACATTTATTGCCCAATCTTCACTAAACTTGGTCAGAATGTTTGTCTGCATGAAATCTTGAATGAGTTCCTAACATGATCACGTGGGATCAAAAAGTAGGTCACTAGGTCAAGAAAAAGCTTGTGTACACTAGAGGCCATATTTATAGCCCAATTTTCACCAAACTTGGTCACCATTTTTTTATCATGGTTTCCCTTTTTATCAAGTAAAATTAGCTACCGGATAGTACTGCTCAACACTACCATATACGATAGTTACACATATTCTATATTATGTCAAGAATATCTGTAAATAAGAGAAATCAAGTCTTCTCATTGTGTATATAATGTGCACATAAATAACATTATTACTTGTTTCCATGATAGACATATACAATACGGATACTACTCATATCATATAAATATATGGACGAATAAATAAAAACAGAAATTAAACTCAGTGATTACTTACTTTAAATATGATTTAAAAGAAGTATCTGTTTTGAAATGATAACCTGTTGAGATAATCAAACTGTTGAGATAATCAAACTTATGTGATATTTGCTTCTTCAATATTGTTTTCAAAAAGGGTCTTCATACATATTTTTATTGTGATCTCCAAACGGAGATTAGAATTTTAATCATCTAGATTTTTAATAATTTACAATGATTTTTATATATATGATAGTCATATATATCTTTAGACTATAAATTTATTACATTCCTCCACAACCCAGCACATCTGTGATAATCTTTTATACCATTTTTAACCATCTTAAGTATTGGAGCTCGCCACCTACCATGCGGTGATAGGCGAGGGTAAACATAACCAAACAGGACGACTTGGCCATAGTGTTTGTCAGTATGAAAATCTTAGATATGTTTTGAAGTGGATCACATGGATTAAATTGGTCACTAGGTAAAATTCTAGAAAATGTTACCAGCCCAGTGGCCATACTTATGGTCCAATCCTCACCAAAGATTTCTAAAATAAATAACTCTTCATTACTTGATGCCAGAATTACTCTTGTTTCAGTAAATAATTTGTTTCATAAATAACTTTAAGTTGCATACACATCATTTTTTTTTTAAATTATTGAAATAAAAAAAATAAAGAAAGCATGTACATACTTTTGTTATAGGAAATCTTAGATTTTGGTGGGGTTTTCTATTTTTTACCTTTTACTAGAAGAATCTATTTTTATTTGGTTAAAAAATTCATGAAAATAAGACATTGATTTTCTAGTTTTGGCCATTTTATACATTTATTTGGCCAGGGACATACAGTGGCATTTCTTAAACTGTAATATCTCTTTACAGAATTTTGCAAAACTTTTAAGTGATACATCATTTTAATGGTCTTAAAATATTCTTAAAATTCTTAATTTGACAGGTTGAGGTTAGATACTTTTTAAATTAAATTAAATATTTTATTTTTTTATATTTTTTTTAATCAAACTTGTAAACATTTCAAAAAATTAGTTTAATGCCAAACTGATTATTTTAACCTATTTTATGGTAGGTGTCTTTGAGTACATTTCAGAGCTTTTGGTTTCATGAAAAGATTCCCATAAATTAAAAAGTAATGACATTTTGCGTTTTGGATTTTTACAAAATGGGTCGGCCATTTGCCATTGAAACGACTGCACACACAGCTTTCAAACATAGACTGTCATTAATTTGATTCATATGCATTCTTGCTTGAACTTGGCACATTTGCACTACATACATAGAACATGGTGTATATGATTATTTTTAAGTCTTTGGTTAAATAGGCGTCAGAACACAGTTTTATGACTTTCGTTATCCAAGAACAGAAAAGACAAAAGACTCCCTGTTTCTGCTGACGAATACTGATTTAAAGTTTGAACGTATCGATGAGGTGTGCTGGCACGTCAATGACACGTATTGCTTCATCCCATTTCGCTAGAACCGGTCAGTAGAATCAACTTCGGACAATAAGATGTGCAGTCTTTACTCTATTTCTAACAGATGACTATTACTGTTAGGTTTCTTGTACTAAATAAACACTGGTTTCAGCTTTTATATGACAGTTTACTATAAGATCACAATGCCTCTTTTTTAAATCACCAAATAAACAGTTCAACATTTTAATAGAATACTTATAATTATCTGCAGATGAATTTTACGCAGAGAAATGTTTGTAAAATTGACTTCCATTTTGAGTTTAATATTTTTCACAGATCTTTTGCATTAAAAATACATTTTTTTAAATATTTTTGTGCCTTTGAAGGTTTGTGTAGTTATGTTTTCTTATAACCTTCAATGATTTTATATGTCAGAACACCATAAAGTCATCACACAGTCAGCTTAGGCAACATGGACCGATATCCAAGCTGTACATGCAAGGACTTCATAAAGACCTTGATGCCTTTTAGGCACATATTTGCCAACATACTGAAGGAGGGTATATTCACCTGGGTCCTTCTACCACTTAAATAAAGAGACTCTATATATTTCAGACTGGACAGTGATGTTATAGGTTTGAGTTTGTTATATTAGCTGCAATGATATTATTACAGAAAGACCCAATAAAATCTGGGCTGACTGACAGAAAGTCAGCTGGAAGACTTTACATAAAATGTGACACAAACCCACATTGTGGTTTCATATAACAGTTAAGCTGGGTTCCCACTGCCGATCAGATCAACTCGATCATCCCGATCACCCAAATTCCCCGATCAGGCCCGACCAAGCTCGACTAAAGGCGTATACACGACTTCTTCTCGACCTCTTGTCGATCACACACGATTCTCACACGATTATTCACGACTCCTTCACGACGTCAACCCGACCACCTTTCCGATTTCCTCTCGATCATCCCGACCTTTACACGATCCCTACACGATCTCAACTCGACCTACTGGATCTCTGCTCGATCGGTGTCTGATCTTTCCCCGACCAGATCGTCATGGTCGTACTCGAGTCGTAGAAGGTCGTGAACAGTCGTGTACCAAAACTTTTAGAATAAAAACTTCAAACAGTGTTGATCATTATCACTTCATCTTGAAACTTCATAGTATATGTTGTGTCCAGCATAGTATAAATATTTATGGAGATTGAGCAGTTGCAGTTGTGGGCCAGATGGTTAGAGCTCCAGAGAGACAGGGCCATTGCTGTGCTAGAGTTGGAACAAGAGGAAGAGGCTGAGGGTCGTAGGCATAGACGTAGGCGACAAATGCGCAGGAAAATTAGTTTCGAATACTGTGTCCTCATATTCGTGTACCAGATTGACGACAGGTCTCCAGGTTTGAGGTCCAACTCTGCCTCTTTCGCGGCCCATGTACTGTTCTACTTCTCCTTATACTTGAATCCTGCGGATGATTTGTCGAAGAGGAACGAGTTCTCTCTTAACCACGCTACAAGGTCATCTTCTTCATCTTGCGTGAGTGTACGATGTAGTGTCTTCCGGGGCCTGATATCAGTCTGTAAAAATTAAAAGTATACTTATGAATAACAAGGAAACTTCCATTTATGTTTGTTTTTTGCGCCTAAAATATACACTGCCGAAAAAAAAACCATATACATGTAGAGTACTAATTGTATAAATACATGACAAACATAACAGTGTGTTATGATAAAATAAACAAATTATGCATTATATCCTTCGAAACACTTGACACACAAAATATAAGTCTCATGACAGTTGTTTGTTCGTATTCGAAGGAAAAGCAAAAGAAAAAGCATAGTACCTCTATCTCAGGAGAAGTCGGACGTTCTTCTACTTGCTCTTTTCTGGTTTGCTCGGCAGAAGAGTCAGTAGGGGGTATAGGCGACTCATTACTCTCTTCCTGGGTGGGTTCCACGATTTCAGGCTGAGGCGCAGCAACTGCACATTTACTCGCATTTGTACTGCCTATCGGCCTTTTGCCTTTTCTCGGCATCTTTAGTTTGTAGTAGAAATGGCTTGGCTGAAGATATTTTAACAGATATTGGTTTGCTAAAGATGTTATATATTCAGTGTCCAAACAACTTATGAGACACTGGTCAGCACGCTTTTCTTGCTTTAGTCACGTGAGCTCGTGTATGGTCGAACAGTGATCGGGGTTTGATCGTGTGCTGTCGTGTGTGGTCGTGGAGTAGTCGGGTAGCAGTCTAGATAATCTGGACAAGAGATCGAACAGAGATCTACTTAATCGGGATGCGATCGTATATTACTCGAGTAGAAGTCGAGATGATCGGGTACAGATCGGGTTATAGGGCCATTTCACCAAGGATTGTTTTGATCCCGAGAGTACCGGATCTCTTTTTTAGTCGATCGGCCCTTTTTTTGCAAAATAAGTCGGGAACCTGCGTGCACTAACGTGCACTAACGTATACCTTCGGGGTAAGATCTGGCGCGATCGCACTAGTCCCCCGAGGGTCGGGTACCTAAAAAGTGATCGGCTACTTTTTTTAAACAAGTTGAAAAACAGTAGCCGATCAAAACAGTCGGCCCGTGGTCGCGTTGGTCGTCCGAGGGTCCTCTGAAGGTCCACTTGTCTCGCCCGCCCTCTGGAGCCCTCTTGAGCCTTCTGGGGCTTTCGTTTAGCCTCTGCCGCTCTCTTCCAAGGGTCGTGCGTAGTGTCATCGGAGTGTAAGCACCCGACTATCAGCAGATCCTCGGACGACCAGCCCGCATGGCCCCGTAAATGCTCGTAAGTGCCCGATCACACATGCAGATAGCCGACTTTCACCCGCTCTTTGCGCGAGAGTGGCAGAGGATGTCCAAGAGTAGCCGATTAAGAACCGAGACAAGCCGATTAGGGCGACCTATATAAATAGGGGTCCCAAACAGCAGCAGACCATAACCAGCTTCGACACCTAACGCGCAACACCTCTACAGACCAACGCTATGACCAAGGGAAAAAAGACCGGCCAGGGGAAGAATGCCAGAACTATGCCTCCACGAATTCCAATGCCGCCGGTTGCTGAGGTTCCGGTCGAGGTCGAGGATCCGTTGGAGGTTCCGGTCGAGGTTCCTGCTGGTCGAGTTCTGCCTCCCCTCCCCGAAGAAAATACAGCTCCTCAGAAAAAGAAGGCAAGGAAGAGTGTCACCATGTCTGCCACTGAAGAGAAGGATTTGCTGGACTTTATCCAACAGAACCCCTGCCTCTACGACAAGTCTAAGAGGGATTGGCTCAACAAAACGGTCAGAGATGAGCTGTGGAGGACCCAGGCAGAAGTGATGCAACGTCCCAGAGAAGAGCTGACTCTCTGGTACGAGTCCATCCGGACCCGACTCTCTCGTCTGAGGAAAACCAAGTCCGGCCAGGGAGCAGTCCGTATCACAGACAGAGACCAGTAAGTATCTACAATTACTTAATTGACAGTTTTATTTGCAATGTCTTTCATATGTTGCAGTAATGTTTACTGTTGAAATTAGTGAAAGGGGCAAATTTTAATCAATACAATGGTTAATATTCGCTGTACGAATTATCAATCAAATATTTTGACCCGTTCTTTCTTATTTACATAAAACTTGTGCTGCGTCGGGAATTTGGTTCAGTATACAAGTGTATCATGTGTGGAAATATGTTGTTGCTGTTTATATAATTTTTCTTTTAATTTGTCTTTTCAGATGGATCCTGGACAACTTCTCCTTCCTGATCTCCCACATGATAGAGGTTCCAAGGAGGAACACTGTATCTATGTATGCGAAGGCGACCGCTGCAGCTGCAGCGCCCCTGGCCGCGGCCTCTACTTCGACCTCCGTAGAGGTGATCCCTGACGACTGCATCCTGGATGTTCAGGGGATGCCCGACATTCCACCCATTCAACCAACGTCAGAGTCTTTTGAGCAGCGACGCCCGTCTCACACCGAGAGAACTACGACCAGCCACAGGGGCAAGAAGAGGCCAACTCCCGGCGCCGACGACTCTACTAGTACTGACAAGCGCGCCATTGATGAGATGCAGTCTCAGAGGGAGCAGAGCAGCGAGCTAGCCCAGCTCTCCAGGGATCTGCTGCAGACAATTCGGCCCACCACCAGCCTAGACAAGCATCACATGTGCGGCTACCTGTCTAATCAGTTCAACGAGGTACGCCCAGAGATCTGGAAACGTTACAGGGCCAGATTCTTCCTGCTCTGCGAGGAGATGGTAGCGGAGAATGATGCAGCCAACGCCGCCGAACGTCAGAGTCAGCCTCCGCAGCAGCAGCCTCAGAAGCCTCTGGAACGGCAGCCTCTGCAACAGCAGCAGCTTCCGCAGCAGCAGCCTCTGCAACGGCAGCCTCTGCAACAGCAGCAGCCTCAGCAGCAGCAGCCTCAGCAACAGCAGCCTTTCCAGCAGCAACAGCATGTGCAGAACGAGTGGCAGCCTCCCCCTAGCCAGTGGGGCACCCAAACGTATCCTGGAGTGACTCCCTGGAATTCCATGGACTACGAATGGGTGCAGCGCACGTTTCCTACACAGACAGTGACCAGATCGTCGCCCAGGTCACCTAGCTGCCCACCGTTTAGGACACCAACCCTTACCACTTTGAACACACCGCAGCTTCCTTCCCAGGGAAGCGCTTCCCGGATTAGCTTCAACGATTCATTCAGCTCCTTGCTCAACCAGAACCGAGACTCGCAGGACAGCGTGGTAGACCAAGTTGTCGACGACCAACAGTCTGATGACTCTGATGACCAGCCGCCCTCTGATGACCAGTAGTGATAAAAACAATCTGTCTGACATTTGGATTATTTGAACAAGCATTGCCTTTCGGTTCCAAAAGAGACTTTATGTTGTAAATATGCTACTAAATTGTTGTGTTGTTCATTATTAAACTTTTGAAAATGTTCATCAAATGTCTTTGTTCTATTAAAAAAAGTGTTGATAATGGCAACAAAAAAGAAACCAAATTAAAGGTGAACTTCAATAATTATTTTCTTCTTTTTTGGTGGTTGACAAAAATGAAATGAAAAACACAAACAAGTTTATTAACTAGATTAGCCCAATTTACAGCTTCAATTTAGTTAGTGAACTTGTGTTTTTTTATTTGATTTAGTCACTGATTTTTTGGAAGAATAGGGCCTTATTAAGTACAAAGATATTAACAAAGTCAAAACAGTATACAAAAGTATTTTAATAGACAATTTAAAATAGACACAGAATGTCAATATCTTTAGTTGTCTCTGGGCTGAAGAGCTCTATCCTGCCAAGGAACCGATCCAGCTGGACTGTTGAAGTAGTGCTTGAGATAGTCCCTCTGGTTCTTTCCTTCAACATTGTCCCTGTTGTGGCCAAGATTTTGGGCAAGGTCAGGCATCGCAGTTCCATTTCTCCACTCTCCTGGGATAAGGTTATGGTCTTCATCTTCCTTATCCATTTCTGCATTCTGCATCTGTGGGTATCTCATCCTCATGATGTTGTGAAGAATCACACTTGCTTCAACATTCAGTCTGCCTACTTCAGGGGTCACTTGCATAGGCGTTAGCATGCACCGCCACCGGCTAGCCAAAATCCCGAAGGCGTTTTCCACAACACGTCTGCCTCTGGATATCCTGTAGTTGAAGATGGCCTCCTCTCTGCTCAAACCTCTTCTTGAGTAGGGCTTCATCATGTAGTTACGGAAAGCAAAGGCATCATCACCCAGAAAGAAGTAGGGCAATTCAACGTCGTCGTTGGGCATTGGCGCTGGAGGAGGCAGATTCAGCATACCTTGTTCAATGCACTCCTTCAGTTCTGATGCATTGAAGATCTGCGAGTCAGACATATGTCCATACCCACCAACATCAATCCACAGAAATCTGTAGTTGGCATCGACCAGAGCCATCAGTACCACAGAGCAGAACTTCTTGTAGTTATAGTACAGCGACCCACTGTTAGGAGGTTTCCTGATTGCGCAATGCTTACCATCCAGAGCTCCAAGGGCGTGTGGCACATTCCACCTCTTCTGAAATTCATCAGCGATTTCTTTCCATTCTTCAGCAGTTACAGGACAGGGGATTACTTCATCTTTGTACTCTTCGACAATGGCCTTGGTCACAATAGGAATGAAGGCAGCAACTGTATGGCGTGACACTCTGAAAGAATAGGACACTGTTGTGTAGCAATCACCAGTCGCCAGGTATCGCAAAGTTGCGGCCAGTTTCACCCCAGGATCTATCGCCAGCCGGTAGTTGGTGTCCATCTTATGTATACGTGGGCCAATTCGAGCCAGCATCTCATCATACATCTCTGGAGGCATGCGCAGAAAGTTTCGGAAAGCAACAGAATCACCGACCCTCATCTCTTGCATCAGTGCATCGTATTGGCCATAGTGTAGTCTTCTGTCATCACCCAGCCAGGGAGCACACCAAAACCTGGAAATATACGAAATATAAGAAATTTATTCAGAACAATATCAATACCACAGAATTGTAATGAATCAAACACATATAGAAATCCTTATATATATTTACTCAAAGTAATTATAAATAATAATAAATGTACAAATTAATACCAATGCCAGAGAACTATAAAATCTTTATAATAAAAAAATAAACTGCAAACTTTTCTCAGAACAGGTACTGAAACAAAAACAGGTGAAAAACCTTTAACAATTCACAACAACTTACTTCTTTTTAGCATATCTTCTCTTGACCCTGTTCCTCCTCCTCAGCATGCGTTCCAGTCTTGTTACATTTTGCTGTGCTATAGCACTACGAAGTTGTAAAGATACAACCAGCCCCAGCACTGCTTGTTGGTCCATGACCTTCACTGGCTTGTCAGAAAATGATGAAAGGCTTCGATCTGGCTCGATTTATATAGTCGGGCCATAAAAACACCGATCTCTCGCCGATCTGGGCAAATTTAGTCGGCCAAAGATCGTTTAAATCGTCCGAAGAATGTTTACTTTCGGGTTTCTGCGGCTACCTGTGTCAACATAAGGCTACATTCGGCCACTCTCGCGCGAAGAACGGCGAAAGAACGGCGGACATCGGACGCAGAGCGGCCGAAAGCGTCCTCTCTCGAGCCGGGATCGCCCATTTTCGGTCCCTCCCGGCCGAACAGCGCACGAACATCGCTCACTTGCGCACGAAATGCGGGTCTCTACCGGGCCTTTGTCTTGTACCTGCGGGTACTTGCGCGTACTTTCGCATACTTGCGCCCCTGAAACGTGTCGATCGCTCGAGGAACGTCCGTGAATCGTCCCTCGCCGTGGTTCATTGGTCGGGATTCAATCGGCTTAAAAAATGGGGACGATTGGAGGCAATTCAGAACGACAATCTGGCAGATCAAAAAAATAAATCATCGGGGATAATCTGGTACAGATCGGGCCGATTGGATAAAAACAATCCTTGGTGAAATGGGGGCATTAAAGATGCCAATCCGACCAAACAAGATCGCTACACGATTGTTTCTCGATCAACTCGATCTTCAACTCGATCAATACACGATCGCTTCCCGAGCTCTTCTCGACCGCTTGGCTACACGATCGCTACACGACATGTCAAAAAATTCGGGTAGAAAGCCCGAGCGATGCCGACCAAGGTAGACCTCCCCGACCACTCCCGATCAATCATGCCGACCGACCCAGACCAGTACCCGATCGCTTGATCGGGCTTGATCGAGTTGAACTGATCGGCAGTGGGAGCCCAGCTTTAAACAGTGGTGATTCCACTGCAAAATTTGATAAGAAAAGACTTCTCAGACACACAGCAACATTTACATCTTTATTTTTAGTAAAAGAAACGTTTGTTTTGTATTGAAATTTTAAATGAATTATGGAAGTATTGTTTTATTTATTGTATTGATGATATAGCGGAACTCCGCTGTATAAACTGCGGCCTTTATATTTTCTCTTCAAATTTTGCGGTCATTTTGGGGGTGCGGCCATAACATGGGTGCGACCATTACACGAGTGAATACGGTAAGTTAATTTAAACACTATACTTTAATATTCATGTTAATTCAGTTTGTACTTTAAAATTAATTATATTTTAGTCATTGTATTTTTATTTTGTAATGACATGCAATGGCTTTTAAGTGATTTCATGACCAAATAAATAGCATTTTCGTATGGCTATATGTACACAAGATTACTATATACTTTTAAAATGTTTGCATTTGGGTCTTACATAAAGTACATAAGGTAAATTTTGTTCTCAGCTACCCTGTCTGGCAGTCAAGTTTGCAGTCAAACACCAACAGAGGACAACCATGACATAGAAGTACTCAATGAATGTAAGCATTAAGTTACCCATTTTTTAAAATTCTATTAGTAATCACTATTAGCTTCTTAATGAATATATGTGACTTTCCAGCAGTTTGTGTATGTCATTATATTTTCTTTCAAAATATATCCAAAGACTATACAAGTCACCTAAAAAGCTTAGATATAGAACAAGGTCATAAACAATATTTTTCTTTTAATCACATGTCATATTGCCTAATTATTAAAAAATAAGATTAAAACAGGGCATTGGGATTAATAGTTATATGCTCATCCTCTGCAAGAAAATAGGTAGAGAATCATTCCAATACTTTATCATAAAGTTAACATGCCAATGCTGGCAATATTTCAGCTGCTGTAGAGAAAGTGGAAATGGTGCCTACAGACACCACCATTCGCCTACTACAGCGTGGAATGAGAGAGAAGTTACAATTACTACAGGCCACGACATACACCATGACAAATGCTGAATTCTGAAGCACTGTACCTCACAGCTAGCTGAGATGTATGACTCTTTGTGTTCAAAACCAATTGTAGTCAACCCCAGACCTGCACCTCTTCCAGTGAGAAGACGGAAAAAACGAGTCAGAGGATTTTATTTTGATGAAGGTTTGTTATTTATCATGTCATTATACAAACATCAGTATAAGACCAGAAATAACAGGAAATAAACATATCTTCAAAATACATTAAGACAACTTTATCCTATGTGTTAAACTGATTTATGACAATGACAGTACGTAGTCCCTCAGCAGACAAGTGGTGCATTGGTAGTTCTTCTTTCTTCAAAAAAAATTATGGCATATATACATTTTTTTCTGCTCAGGCCTTACGACTCATGTTTTCGATTTAAGTATTCAGGTAAAGATGTGTTTTAGTTCAGTCTTGGCATTAGATTCTCAAGTATGTTATTTGTAAATGAAATGCTGCAATGCAAGTGTTTTCTTTGTTTTAGGGCTGTATTCAATATTCATACATTTTTCTGCTTAATTATTACCTCAACCATTGGGGAAATGACATTAAGATTACCCATCTGTGACACCATCCATCCGTTCATCAATGAATCCATAGGTGGATTTTATGCTTCTGATTGGTAAATTTTGAATACCTACTTCATACACTTAATATTTAATATTATTAGATTTATGACACTTTATTAATCGTATTCTACTTTCAATAGTTGTTAAATGACATTTGAAGGACTATAAAATATCAAATCATATAGCTTTATAAGTATATGATCTCAAAGTACATGACAGGTTTTATTCTGGTAACTGTGTTCTAATGTTATGTTTGTTTTTAAATGATATATTTTAAAAAGACCAAGCTTTAAATCAAATTTGTATGTACATATACTTTGATCGTATATATTATCTGAATACAAGTAATAAATTTGACTTATGTAGTAACCACTAAATACTGGCAGATGTATGGGTCTCTCTTCAAATATTTAAAACCAAAATGCATTGTTTTTTTTGCGACCACATCTTTTGTGTGACATAATTGCTTCTTTCTGTGGAATAAAAGTACAGAAATAATGCGTTAATGAATGACTTCATGAAAAAATGGTTTATTTAAAACTTGTTAGACTAAAGTGTCTCCTATTGTTAAAATATGTGGATATTTTTTATAAAATAAAAATGAGCCCATTCAGCAGTCACACAATAATGTATTTATTATAATTCCAGGGAAGCAACAGCAGACACAGAGTTTACTGGAACACAGTTATAGTAAAGGTAACTTCTTATCATACTCTGGTGGGACATTTTATATAACAATATTTATTTTACACTTATTATTAACAAAATGCATAGGTACAACAACTTGAGGATCTAACAACTGCACATTTAAAAGCCCATGAGTTTCCTGATTAAAAGTATCATGGGTTGGTTGTTGTTGTGTTCAAGAATTTGGGGCATAATAATTATCCCTGAATGTTATCACAGACAAAAACAGTTACTCTTATGTTATTTTCCTCCATTTGATATGTAAAAACATAGCATTAAAACACTATATGAATGTTTCTTAAATAAAATACTAGTCCATTCAGCAGTCACACCATAATGTGTTCATTATAGTATTAGCTTGTCTTGTTTTGTCAGTTGTCTTATCAAAAGTCTTGCCAATTATCTCATCAATTGTCTTGTCCTGTTATGTCAATTGTCTTGTCTTATCAATTGCCTTGTGTACTGTATTGTCAATTGTATTGTCGGTTGTTTTGTCATGTAATTTGTATTGTCAGTCATCTTGCCTTGTCAATTGTCTTATCTAGTCTTGTCAATTGTCTGTTCTTGTCTTGTCAGTTGTCTTGTCGATTGTCTTGTCAACTGATCGTCACCTGTCTTGTCAATTTCTTGTCTTGTGAATTGTCAGTTGTCACCTATTAAAAAAAATTAAGCAAGTGTGAATGTTGGTGGTTATGAAGTAAAGTATATAAATTTAGTGCAAGATCTTGGTATCCACATAGCCATTACCATGCCCATTCATAAAAAGTGTAAAATTGCAAATAAGGTACTATTAAAATGTTTTCAAATTATAACTTCTGTTTAGATATTATACTAGTATTACAACATTGTTCTCACAGTTTTGCAGTTTAATATATTTGCACATTAACAATAACTAATTAAAGTGTATTCAACATTGTTTACATGACAGAGAATGGTGTTAGCACTTTATATCAATCAAAAAAGTGTTTCTTAAAAATGTGCACTATTTTTGGGGTGTTAAAGGTTGTTTCCCCAAAGGAAAGATAAGTTTTGTACATTAACTCTATGGGTGAAAGAGAGCAAAGTAAAAAAAAAGATTCTCTGCTGTTAGTAGTAAGTCTAGTTATTTGTTCTGTGTTATAAATGGTCATGTTCAGTTGACCATATTCTTATTTATCTGTTTTCATACATGCACAAATACCCATCAACTCACTCCGATTTCCACATATATCAGAACTCTGTCAGAAGATCATTGGTTCCTACTAAAGGGTTTAACAAAGTAGCAAAACATTGAAGTGGTAAATCATTTCACATGTTGTGGTAACTTGCCAGGTGTTTACAGTGTGCTATCACAGTAAGAGCAGCACTCTATTTCTTTCAGTGAGAACAGCAGCCAGATAATGGAAACATTGTTGGTAGGACGATAAACCCAACAAAAAAAACAACATTCACTTAAAAGCTGCAACCAGCACATACGGTTAAGCAAACACATAGAGTATCATGCAACCACAAACCAGCCCAACCCACACACGCTTGTTAATATATAATTCTTTAGCGACATGGTCACAGTTTTGTAAATTGTTGTGATGCTTTTGATTCTCCTAACCTTAAGACAACAGTTTTCTGATGAACAACAAAAACTTACAAAACTAAAAAAAAAATGTGACCAAGTTGCTTTTTTAATGTTAACGGTTAATTGCATGGTATCGTTTTTATTTTAATTTAATTTATTTTAATATATTAAAAAAAAAAGATTTTATTTAATAAGGTTGTGTTTACATGTACAGTTATTGTAAAATTAGACACAACTAAATTTATGTAATATGTTAAACCTAAAACATTTGTTAAGATGAATCAGTATATTGATACCGTAACAATAAAACAATTTCTCCGAATGTGAACATTTTTACATTTTTTTTGTTATTTTTAATTCTTACATTTACTTCAAAACATATCATAATATAGCAATGTTTTGTTAAAACATGACTCAATGTGTATGATCTAAAATAACAAAATGATTGCTTCAATTAAATAATTTTAAAAAATCATATCTTTTTTTCCTTGTCATATTAATGCATTTTTAAGAATCAACAATTTTAACCGTAAATATTCTTTTGATAGCATTAACAATAGCTATTGATATTATTTTGAGTACATTCTTTAAAAGAAATTCTTTTTTTATTACATTAAAGACATTTTTTTTTTATATTTTTAACAAAATCTTATTAAACTGGTTATATTCTTTTCATTACAGTATTGAATAGCTTTTTCAATTGTTTTGATTACATCAATGACACGCTATTCTAATGATTTCATTATTGGCAAGCAATTTCTGGTATTTTTATTTCATTTTTTAATACCATTTTGTACTATTTTTGCTTTATTTAGTGAAGAATCATTTGTATGATTTCAATAAAAAATGTTAATAATTTTGATAAGCTTTATTGGTACACTTTGTAAGATGTTAATGACAATAGTTTTTAAGTATTTGTATTGTTTATATGGCATTCTTGACTAATTCTTTTACCTCGTTGTTTGATTTTGATTACGTTTTTAAGATTACATTTTTAAGTCAATATTTCTATACTTTTTTAGATTTCTTATATAATAAATGTGTATGCTTGATTACATTATAAATAATTATTTGTGTGTTTCTGTAAGATTCTTGAATAATTAAGTTGTCTACAGCTATACATTAATGGACATGTCTCCTGGCACTATTTGTGGTTACAGTTTTAGCTTAAATGGCATTATGCAGTGGACAAAACTTAAGTCTTAAATATGTTATTTTATGTAAAAGGTTGCTTTAATACTATTAATATAAAGATAATTCTTTAAAAAAGTCATATACTTATTGGAATAGGAAACCAATTCAATTGGTTAAATACTAAAGTTTCTTATATTTTTAAGATGTTATGTTGATAACTTCTTGCAAAAGACATTTTGATTGTTGAAAATTATTGTTGAAATTGAAGAATATAGTGTTGTTTATTTCATTCATCTGTCTCCAAATATTTCAATTTCTACGAAAATAATTTGTTACTGAATAAAGCAATTAATTTACCAATGCTTAAATTGAGCCAATTAAATAATTTAGGGCTAATATAACCAGACTCTGTCTGTTTTTTAACCCAAAATATTTTTTCCCCAAAAGGTTTCAAAATTTGGTTTTCGCGTGTGGGGAATTCTGATCAGAGGTCAAATCAAAGGTGGCTATAAAGGTTCCTGAGATATAAGGGTCAATCAGAAAAAGCCCATTTTTTTCCTAGGGGGACCACCCTAGATTTCCGGGAATGAAACGAACTAGCTCCAAAAATTTTGGGGATTATTGCTCAGTATAATTTGTGGGGTTTCTTTGGCCCTCTAAACAAGATGTCGAAAACAGTTTTGGGAAATTACAGACCATTCAGGAGATTTCGATTTTTGAAAGTCAAAAATAGAAAATACAATTTTTACCCCTCTAGATGGGAGTCCATAAGTTTGTCCTAATCATACGTTCGGACATGGGACTTAAAAATAAATATAAGACCACAAAAAAGTCCACATCTTTACTTCTGGTCGCTCAAAAGCATTTTTTTCTAACCCAGAATAAAAAAAACAAAAACAAACGGGCTTCTGGACATCCTAAACGAAAAGAAACAGACCAAAAACAAAACAAAAATTTTGATCAGAATTTGACACAGGCTTGGCTTATATGACTAGACCACTGTGGATCAGGATTTGACACATGATGGCTCATATGAGTAGGTAATGGCCATTAGACCACTGTGGATCAGGATTTGTCACGTGTAGGCTCATATGAGAAGGTAATGGCCATCAGACAACTGTGGATCAGGATTTGATACAGGCAGATTCATAGGACTAGATAATGGCCATCAGACCACTGTGGATCAGGATTTGACACATGATGGCTTATATGAGAAGGTAATGGCCATCAGACCACTGTGGATCAGGATTTGACACATGTAGGCTCATATGAGTAGGTAATGGCCATCAGACCACTATGGATCAGGATTTGACACATGATGGCTCATATGAGTAGGTAATGGCCATAAGACCACTGTTGATCAGGATTTGACACATGATGGCTCATATGAGAAGGTAATGGCCATCAGACCACTGTGGATCAGGATTTGACACATGATGGCTCATATGAGAAGATAATGGCCATCAGACCACTGTGGATCAGGATTTGACACATGATGGCTCATATGAGAAGGTAATGGCCATCAGACCACTGTGGATCAGGATTTGACACAGGCAGGCTCATATGAGTAGGTAATGGCCATCAGACCACTGTGGATCAGGATTTGACACATGATGGCTCATATGAGTAGGTAATGGCCATCAGACCACTGTGGATCAGGATTTGACACATGTAGGCTCATATGAGAAGGTAATGGCCATCAGACCTCTGTGGATCAGGATTTGACACATGTAGGCTCATATGAGAAGGTAATGGCCATCAGACCACTGTGGATCAGGATTTGACACATGTAGGCTCATATGTCTAGGTAATGGCCATCAGACCACTGTGGATCAGGATTTGACAAACGTAGGCTCATATGACTAGGTAATGGCCATCATACCACTGTGGATCAGGATTTGACACATGTAGGCTCATATGAGAAGGTAATGGCCATCAGACCACTGTGGATCAGGATTTGACACATGTAGGCTCATATGACTAGATAATGCCCATCAGGCCACTGTGGATCAGGATTTGACACATGTAGGCTCATATGACTAGGTAATGGCCATCAGACCACTGTGGATCAGGATTTGACACATGTAGGCTCACATGAGTAGGTAATGGCCATCAGACCACTGTGGATCAGGATTTGACACAGGCAAGCTCATACGACTAGATAATGGCCATCAGACCACTGTGGATCGGGATTTCATACAGGTACCCTTATATGAATAGGTAATGGCCATCAGACCACTGTGAACTGCCCTTATAATACCAAGTATTTGCCATCAGACCAGTCTTGGTCGGAATTTGACACAGATGGACTAATATGAACAGGTTATCGACAGCAGACCAGTGTGGATCAGAATTTGACACAGACGGGCTTATATGAACATGTTATCGACAGCAGAACGGCGTAGATCGTAATTTGACACAGCTGTTCTAATATGACCAGGTAATGGTCGGCAGACCAGTGTGGATCGGTATTTGACTCAGGTGGGCTAATATGACCAGGTTATAGTCATCACACCACTGTGGATCATGATTTGGCACAGGTAGGTTTTATTGCCAGGTAATGTTCATCAGACTATTGTGGATTATGATTTTATAATTTAGGGTCTTATGGCAACATAACGATAAAAATACATCCTTGATGTATGACTAAAAACACATTTTTTGTTTTAATTTATAATGAAAAGTTATAATTAAGTGTCATAAACATTGTCGTAAAAGTGCCAAATCTTGATCCACTTCGTCGTTTTGCGGTGTCAAATAAAAATCCACCACTGACTCGACCATTTGTTCATTCTGACTATCTGTGATGACTATTTGTGCCATGCGCTGATAGTACACACAATGCTGGAAATCGTGCGCTGATAGTAAATACTAAAATCAAGCTGGCAAGCAACAAGCATTAACTCAGGGTAGCCGGGGAAATATTAGAGCAGACGACAATAAGAAAGGTATGCGTTTTCAACGCAAACGAATTACATCGAAAGAAAATGTTTTATTTAAAGTACCCAACTTAGAAATAACAAATCAAATTATATTTGAATTGAAACTTTTTTAAATCCAGCGAAATATATAATTTGAAAACAACAACACGTTGTTAAGAAAGTATTACATTATTAAAAGTATATATCAATTATACTTTAATCTAAATTATGAAAGATAACTGAAATTCTACTTAAATGTTGCAAAAACTATTGTTGTAACGTAGGGATTGATAAAGGATATACGATATTTAAATGATACGCCAACGGTGACTGAAACGCTGGTAGAGGGACATAATTGAAAACATATCTGTATTAGATTTAAAATCGGGTGAATATCTGGAAAGTTTACGGGGAATGTGACGCTGTGACGCTATGAAGTAAATATTTTTACAATGGATACAAATTGATCTAATTTAAAATTCAATACTCTAGCTAGGTGATGACGTAAAGAAAAATGCCAACGAATAAAGACGCCAGAGACAGGTAAATAATGTAAACATAAGCTTAAATGTGTATACATGTTGCCTGAATAAAAATGGACAACAACAATACGAAAGCTATGGATTGAAATTAATTAACATGCATTCGAAGACGTCAATGACAATGGAATATGAAAGTTACGGCGCTGCCGGCTGGGGCCTAAAATACGCCTGCTGTATTCATGCAGAGCGGTAAAACTCCGCCGAAAATGGACCATGCGTTTGCCGTGCATGGCATCCCGTGAAACCGGAGATGGGGATTCTAGTGGTTGAGCACCCACGGGATTGGCGTACGGTATATCCGTAGTCACCCGTGGGATGTAACACACCATCTTGACCCCGTATTCGGCGTAGACGGGTGGTCGTATGGACCCGGTACGATCAATCGGCTGGTCACGATGAGCCCTAGGTTAGTATACTCTCCCACCTACATTTTCTGTCATTACGTAATAACTACTCTGATACAACCGGGCTTGATACTTCTTAGCTTTTCTCTCTTTCATGACCTAGAAGGCGGTGGGTTATGGGTTAATCAAAAGGTATAATATTCTCTTCGTTCATTTACCTTTCGAGTTTAACACTTGTGTAGCCCTTGCACTTGGGGTCGGAAACCCAACCAAATAGCCCTCGTGGGCTCCGTGGTGGGTGGGGACCACAAGTGATGAACTTATTTCTCTTCTCTCCCATGGCTTCCAATATTCTAAAACGACCGCGTCCCAATAAACTCGAAACTGACTCTGATGAAAAACAACTGATTGACAATTTCCCAAAATTCGTTGATTAACAGCAGAAGAAGATTTTGAACCATTAATAAAAATGTCTCCATTTGTTATAGAAAAATCCATGAAAAGTATAATTGGCGAACCAAAATATGTCAAAAAATTAAGAAAGGGACCTTTATTAGTTGAAATTATTTGCAAAGCACAATCAAACCAAGTTCTCAATCCAAAAAGATTATTCACATCCGACATAACTGCGTCACATCACAAGTCACTCAACTTCTCAAAATGTGTTATTAAGGACAGAATACTTGCTGGAGTTTCTGAAGAAAATTTTGCCAATCTTGCCAATCAAGCAGTAACAAGCAAAACGCATCAAACAAAAACTATCATTCTGACCATTAATTATCCCCAACCACCCAAACACATATAAGTCCTTTGTTGTCAAATAAAAATTGAAATTTACATCCCAAACCAATGCGATGTTTAAAATGTCAGAGATACAGCCATCCCGAAAGCGAATGCAAAAATGTTAAAGTAGAGCGGCACATAAGAGATTTACTATTCGTCCTACTTCTGCTAATTTAAACAATGTCAAAAATAAAAATGCAAAGAGCAGGCGAATTATTAAACAAGCCAAAAGATAATCTTGACAGAAATTTGTCAGCCATAAGGAAAATCAGCGGTAAATCTTCTTCAGCAACAGTAAACCATTTAAAATCCAATAACTGGATAGTAACAAACAAACAGGAAATCTCAGACACGCTTGGTAAATGTTTTGCAAACAACTCATCTTCAGAATATTACTCGAAAGAATTTCAAAATGTGAAGGAACTGGCTGAAAACAGTAAGATCATTTTTAACTGGAACAATAATGAAAATTACAACTAACCACCTTCTCTAAGAGAACTAAAAGAAGCCCTGAATAAATCTCATGATACCGCTGCTGGACCAGATGATATTCCCTATCAATATCTAAAGCACCTACCGGAAACATCATTAAATTTACTTTTATCTATTTATAATGAAATTTGGTTTTCTGAAGAAGTTCAGAAATTCGTGGAAAATGCATTCGTCATTCCTATACCTAAACAAGAAAGGATCCCAACAAATCGTTTAAGTTACAGAACTATTGCTTCGACTAGTTGTATTTGTAAAACTTCAGAACGAATGATAAATAATAGACTCGTTTGGTAGCTTGAATCAAATAATTTACTCACAGAATTTCAAAGTGGGTTCAGAAACCAACGCAGTACACTCGAACATCTCGTTCGATTTAAAACTTTTATACACGATGCCGTTATCAAGAAAGAACACGTCGACGCGGTGTTCTTTGACCTTGAAAAGGTCTACGATACAACATGGAAATATGGGATTTTAAAAGATTTAGGTGATGTTGGTCTCAAGGGTCGTTTGCCCACATTTATAAACTGTTTTCTTTCTGACAGAAATTTTCAAGTTAAAATTGGGTCTTCTCTGTCGTCTGTTCATAAACAGGAACAATGTGTCCCTCAGGGTAGTATATTGTCAGTTACTCTTTTTAACATCAAAATAAATAACATTGAAAACACGCTAAATAATGGCGTAGATTGTTCACTATATGTGGACGATTTCCTTATATGTTATCGTTCCAAAAATATGAATACGATAGAAAGGCAATTACAACAATGCCTCAACAAACTACACACTTGGTATTTTCACCCACGAAAACAAACTGTATATATATTTATGTCAGAAAAGAACTTTGCACACCGATTCTATATTATTTTTATTAACACTCGTATTCCTGTTGTCAAGGAAACTAAATTTCTTGGTGTCATATTTGACAGTAAATTATCTTTTATTCCGCATATTAAATATGTAAAATCTAAATGTCTTAAATCGCTTAACCTGTTGAAATTTTTATTCCCTGGGGAACTAATAAAAATGTTTTATTGCAACTTTATAAATCACTAGTACATTCGAAATTAGATTATGGTAGCATTGTTTACTGCTCGGCCAAAAGATCATATCTCCAGATGCTAGACGTTGTCCACAACCAGGGAGTGTCTGGCCCTTGGAGCTTTCATGACCTCTCCTGTAGAGAGCCTTTACGTTGAAGCTAATGAGCCATCATTATACCTTAGACGAGAGAAACTTGCGCTTCAGTACATAACAAAAGTTAAGTCTAATACTAAACATCCAGCACATAATGTTATTTTTAATCCCAAATATGAACACTTGTACGAGCGTAAACCAAAGACAATTTAGCCGTTTGGTTTACGAATATTCTAACTCATAAAATCATCACATCTGAATTTAAACCAAATTATGGAAAATAATGTCGTGGAATTGCCACAATGGCAATTTAAAACTCCCGATGTTGATTTATCTCTCAGTATAAATGCTATATCAAAAACAGACCCTCTCGTACTACGCTTAAATGTTACCGTACTGCGCGACAAGAAATACTCCAACTACGTCGAAATATATACTGATGGCTCTAAAGTAGATTCATGTGTCGGCTGTGCTTCCGTAAGTACAATTTATTGTTTTAAACAAAACATACCCATATAATCGTCCATTTTTACAGCCGAAATTCAGGCTGTTAACTTTTCTATTGACTTTATTTCTGATCATCCTGGCGACACATTTGTAATATTTACTGACTCTTTGTCGGTATTACAGTCTATTTACATATCAACCTTTCCAAACCTCACATTAGAGAATTAGCTTTGAAATTGAATGACCATTGGACACAGGTTGGTAACTGTTTGGAAATAGTAACTGACCATTGAACACAGGTTGGTAAATGTTTGGAAATATAAGCTCGCCACTGGACACCGGTTGGTAGGTGTTTGGAAATATTAACTGACCCTTTGACACAGGTTGGTAACTGTTTGGAAATATTACCTGGCCATTGGACACAGGTTGGTAACATCTTTGAAAATATAAGCTGGAAAATGGACACCGGTTGGTAGGTGTTTGGAAATATTAACTGACTCTTGGACAACGGTTGGTAACTGTTTGGAAATTTTAACTGACCATTGAACACAGGTTGGTAACTGTTTGGAAAAAAAGACTGACCATTGGACACAGGTTGGTAACTGTTTGGAAATATTTACTGACCATTGGACACAGCTTGTAAAATGTTTGAAAAAAACTAAGTGAACATTAGACATATCTTGTTAAAATATTTGGGTAAACTAAGTAAACTTAAGACATAGTTTGCTAAATGTTTGGAAAAAGTAAGTGAACATTAGACAAGGCTTGTTAAATGTTCAGGAAAAGTAAGTGAACATTGGACATAGCTTGTTCAGTGTTTGGAAAAATAAGCGAACATTATTCATAGTTTGTTTAATGTTTCAAAAAGAAATGTACATTAGACACAGCTTGTTAAATGTTTAGAAATATTACCTTACCACTGGACACAATATATGTTAAATATAAAATACTTTTCGAATATGAACATACCATTGAACATAACTTGTACAATGTTTGGAAATAGGAACATACCATTGAACACAAGCTTGCTTGAAGTTCGGAAATATTAACTTACTATTGCACACAACGTATAAAATGTTTAAAAACTTTAACTTACCCTTGAGCCCAACTTGATTAATGTTTGAAAACATTTACTCACCAGCCAGATGACAAAGAACGACAAACCACACAACGAGGATCATCTGAAATTAAACATCATACATTTTGAAAATAATGCATCAATATTAACCGAGTGGTTCTGATCTATGTGTTATTTGTTTTATCCTACATTATGAAAGATTTTCTAAAAAGAAAACAATATTTTTAACAGTCTGGTTATAGTATCCCAGTCGGTATTTTGCCGACTGACCGTTCCATGGCAGTTACTGCTGTTGTTGTTTCTTTCTTTCTTTCTTTCTTTCTTTCTTTCTTTCTTTCTTTCTTTCTTTCTTTCTTTCTTTCTTTCTTATGTAATGTAGCTTTTCTGTGTATTGGCACTTTTCCGGTTACTCTGTATGTATTTGTCTAGATGTAGCTCAAATTTTGTGTGTGTTAAATCTTATAGGACCATTTCTTTATTTTCCATAGCATAAAAATCAAAACACATTCTTAATAATGTGAATGATTTTTATGTAATGCCCTTCTTCGTGGAAAACATATCCTTCAAAGCAACAAATGTACAAGATAAAAAATGTGTATCGATATCGATATAAGAATCGTAATTACAAGTGCGTTTTACGTTATGATATTGAAAAGATTTTAACTGTCGATGCAGGTGCTTACTGTTAGTTTGTCTTAATTTGATGGGATATTTTTATTGACACTGTGTGTATGATAGAAAAACCTTCCGGAAGTGCGGAGTTGGAGCGTTTCACAAACATGGTTTAAGCACCCTAGTCGTTTCTTGCCGACTGACCGTTCCAACTGCTGTTTTACTCTTTTTGTCTGCTATGTCTCGTCTCTGTGCTTTTGTCACTTTTACATTTACCGTGTTTGCCTTTGCCTAGGGGTAGCTCAGATTTAAATATATGTGGTAATTCTTATAGGACTTTTCTTATTTTCCTATTAAAATCATTTCAAGTATTATAACGGTTTACAATATTGCCTTTTACATAATGATAAAACCGACATATGCCGTATGATTTTTTGAATGGCAATATGAATGGCTTTGTCGTGTCTCTTGTTTTTGTTGTTGTGTCTTGATGTTGTTAAAGTCTGGGGTCTTCCTCCACCAATAACACGTCGCCAATATGACCATAATTGTGTCGGTGCGATGTAACTAAAACACCAACAAAAACACAACAACAACAAAAACATCAAACTAACAAGGCTAAAGCAATAACACATGCACATCCAGATCAGCCAGCTTCTACTAGTGGCTATATGATCTGAAATATTTATGCAGTCTCAAGCAGAAAATCTTATATTCGTTTCACTTAGTTACAAATAAAATAAAACACAAATAACACACCACAATAAGGAAATATGAGCATTGCCACATGTATTTAAATTTGAAAGACACAGGACAAAGAAATTCACATGCAAATTAAATGTAAAAAAACAACAAAAACAAATCTGTGATCAGTCTTTAAACAAAAGCGCATCCAAACAGTTACCGCCTTGGAACGGTCAGTCGGCAATATTAACCGACTTAGGTGCTTAAATCCGGTCATATTGTTGTTTTAGGTTGACCAGTCAATTTTCAAAACATTACACGGTCATTTAACACTGCCAACGATGTTTGAAATTCGTAAAAACCACGAGGTTTAACGAAGATTAAATATATTGTGTATATTTTGGAGAATTGACAATGTAACCTACCAGTATTATCCGATAGATTTAACTCTAAACTGATGAATAGGTTTCACTTCCGATTCAACACAAACAGATGTGTATCCATCACAGGAGAAAGAATACATATAAAGTAAGTGAGTACGTACATAATCAATCTGATTCAAATCATAGCCTGAAAGCCGTTCCGCTATCAGGATCTAACGACGAGTAAAAAAAGCAACCTTCCCAACCAATTAGATTGTCGCCTAAAAAATCGCAAAAGTAACTTATGATCCAATGCGTTCCGAGCGTATCATTTTAATGGCTGCGCCCATTTACAAAGAAATGTAACCATGGACACTCTGCGCAAGACTGAAGACAGGTGCATTGTATGCGGTATCGCATTTGATTCAACTTCACTAACATCTTCAGATCGAACGTAAACTAACGAGCGAATTCCTCATTTTGTCAAACAATTTTCTACTGCATCATCGATAGCGGCCATTTTGCGACTCTTACGAAAGCGTTATGCATTACACTCTCTGATTGGCTATTATAAAGAAAGTAATCGTGGAAACCATTCTTGTTTAAAGACGATATTTGCTGGCCGTCATCAGATCTTACATTTTGTAATATCTGACTTCAGTGAGATTGTTACATAATGTGAAGAAATGTGGTGGTATGTACGGTGGATTCCCGTGCAGGGGGTCGCAGGTTCGAATCCTGCTCGAAGAGTTTTTATTTCTATTTGTTTGAATTTCCCGCGCTATCAATTTTATATGATTGAATTATCGTAAAAATCGAAGAAATAGTTTTTCACGGCGAAATGTTTAAGCCATGTTTTAGAAGCGTTTACATTATATTCATAACAACGTCAGGCAAAAAGAAATGACAGGTTTAGGCATGTTGTGGCCACAAGCAAAGAAAATTGGGGAGGGGGATTTGAGGATTTACCGGCATTTTTGCCGATACTGTACAGCGACATTTCTATCATTATAGCACAGGGCACTTATGAGGTGCCCAGGGACTAAACCCGGCCGGTCCATTGTACTGACACCGACGAGTCAGGCGTAATGCTGTCCCTTTAGCCCCGAGCGTTAGGAGGGAAGCCACTACTACCAACTTTGGGTCTTTGGTTGACCCGGCCGGGGTTTGAACCAGCGACCTCCCGATCCGCAAGCCGACGCTTTCCCGCTTGAGCTACTGCGGCCGGTAAAGAAAATGGTTGTTATCCTTGCAAATTATTCGTGAACGAGTATAAGAATGATAAGACTTCAAACTCTTACATCCTTCGCAAACAAGGAGCAACTGGAGTAAGCCTAAATAAAATGTTTGATTCGAGATTAAACACGTGTCACAGCGTTAAAGTTCAACACACTTTAAAAAAGCAACTTAGTATTTAAAAAAAATCATGCCGCACAAGAAAGTATATAATTTCCTCTAAAAAATGATGTATGAAATAAGAAATCAAAAGCAGTTCTAACCTTTTGCATTTGATTTTGAATAACTAGACTGCACAATTTTACCCATGACATTACCATCATTTTTATTGTTTATTATTATTATCATTTTTAGTGCCGTCGTTTTTACGTAATTATGACGTCATTTTACTATAAATTGAATTTTGGTATAACTTCTTGTGCAATTTAAATATTTTCAATAACCATAACTGATTCTAGTTGATGTCAGTGAGATCTAACAAATGGTATGTATTAAAGAATATACAATACATAATTGTTTTAAAAAATAACCCGTGTATGCTACAGTCATTAAGGCTAAGAGAGTTCTACACTGAGAAAACAACTGCCCACATTTAAAAATCTGCATTCTCTTATAAAGGCAGGCGTTGCCTTTCCATTAAGTATCAATCTCTAGAGAAAGGAACATAGTATGTTGGGTTACAGATGGAAAAAGACGAAAGACAAAAACAAGCCTAAGTAGAAAAGCCATCCTTTGTTTCCCAGCTCCTGAGATCCTACAAGAAAATGTGAGAGTTACAGAAACTCAGATATGAGTTTGTTGACATAGACGACACGTGGATATAGACACTGCCTACACCACGGAAACGTGTTGGCAGAGTCAGGCATACACAAGGTGTATGCACAAGGTCTCAATGCAACAGACGCAAAGCGTGAGTGTCTCATTGTAGTTAAATGGCGGAACCAGGACTGGATTTGTTCCAGGAGCGAGATTAATACATGTATACAAGGCCACGTCATTGTATGAAACCAGGAAATGCATGCCCAGAACTTCAGGAAGTAGTTACATGAGAAGTTTATATCGAATTTGGATGGACCCTGCGTCATTGCCATGGACAGTGCTGACTATCACTTGATGTTGGCTAAGAGGAACCCTACGTCCAACACCCGAAAAGACGATATACCGGAAATGGGGTACAGTGGTGAAACGGAAGTTGTCTTCCTGGTTAGTTAACATCCTGGGTATTCCAAACAGTAGGTAGGTCCTTTTAGTTGGAATTCTTGGAATTTATCGCCTGTTCTTTTGTAGATATTGCAATTACAAACAGTGAAATCTCTTCCTTTCGTATAAATATAATCTTAAAATCCACTTAAATGCTTATAGAGATATGTTATTTTTAAAAAAGTAAAATGGAAGTGTTTGTTGATGATTGTTAACCTGAGTACCCCTAGAAAGGCAGAAACGTCAACACACATTCTAAAGAGAAGAAACATAAAAACAGATTAAAACAAACGAAATACCTACTTGTATTTAGTGACTTTTTAGGGGAGACTATTCATTCATGTCTCTCATTATGATGAAATGTTTCGTTAAATGAATGCACATCGTATTTGTAAAGTATTTATATGAATATGCTTTTCTTTGCAGAATTGGTTGAAGTCGCGATGCATCCATTTCCTGAGAGGTTAACATCTACAGTTTGGTCGAATTCGCAAGCCTTCGCCAGCGTACCTGATCAACGAGCTAACTCACCAGAATGGTCGCGAGGTCCTCAGGTTGCACCCTTTACCACCCTGATTTTAATATTAAGACAAGAAAAGCATTGATGCGAAGCATCAAAGGGCGACGCAACATTGAAAATTAATTTTTATTAGAAATTTAGAGATGACTGATTAAAATTATTAAGTAAACATTAAAATCACTGGAATTATTTAATTCTGGTATATACGGCTACTTATATGTACAATCCTAAAAAAGGGACAAACATGTGTACATTAACAAGTATAACCGTCAGATGTACATTAATGTTTAGAAATTTAAAAAGTAAAAATACCTTGTTTGCGTGGAAGTTACAAACAAAGAATAAATACAAATAACAGGCGCGTAGCTGTCTGTACGCTGAATACGCAATTGCTTACACATTGTCACATTACAAAATAATGAAAACACACAAAGATAAAAATCTGCAGTTAATATCTTATCCTAGTATGGGTTAGGTGTATATTTATTGTGATCAATTTGAACACGAAACGAAAATATGTAAAACCAGCTAAACAATCAATTTATTAACTCTCTGTAGGGACACGTTTTGTTCTCTTATATAAGAACTTCTCAGATTATTCCGTTCTCAGGACGATCACGCCTCGATAGTATCTGGTAGAGGGATATGTACAGAATTGTAACTTTTCGTTCGTCGATTAATACTTAGTTGTCATGTTTCGTTAGACAAACAGTGGTTACTCATTTAACATCATTACATTTATATTTTCCGTTCGGAAGACCTACAAGTCGCTAGGCAGTGATGCTGCCATTTACAAATAAATGGGGATCATTTATAAACCACAGCATAGAAGTTTGGGAGTCATTCAGAATAGCGAAGGGTCATACTATCAATGTATAGATCTACATGGTCTTTTAAAAACATATTTTAACGTATGTATTCACATTTTAAGTTGCTATATAACTTACAAAGTGAGTGGAGTGAAGTTAAAAAATACCAAATTCCATTTGCAATAGTTTTCTATTGTTTCAGTCTGCAAAAGAGCTAATTTTCTATTTATTACAAGAATTCGGGTTTAGAGAAATAGATATGATAATATTATCTGTCGGCATTTTGATTCCAGACTGCAGCTATATCTTGACTGTGTAGGTTTTCTTTAAAACAATTAGTCTCATACACATGACAATGTGATTTGTCATACCATTATTAGTCGTAAAATATTCTGTATTGTTAAACTGTCAAAGAGGAAAGTCACATGATAGCCTCTTATGTGTGCAAACAATATACTAGTCATTGGTTTACTGCATTGTTTGCAATTAACAATAGAAATAAAAGTATATTGACGACCTATGCATAGCTAAAAATGTTGAACAATGACTTTCAAATACTTTTTTTTAATTTCCTCGTAATTTCGCCGTTTCCGATAAGGAGCGAGGATAGGTTTGTACATAATTTCCGGTTTGTCGATTGTTAAGAATCCCTGGGCTGACATCGGATCTTCGATCAATAAAATAATGTGATAATATACTGAAGAAAACAGCAATTTATTTATTTTCTTTTTGTCATAATCGTATGCTGATAAAATTGACAAGTGAGTTTAGTTTCGTGACATTGTTCAAAGCAAAAGTTAAAAGTGCGGATCAAATTATCCCGAAGTCAACTTCATAATAGTAGCTGCAACTTACACTTTGTATTGGCAGCAATAGCCGAATTGCTAGGAAAGTTTAAATGCAAACAGCCTTATCCTTAATCATTAAATTTTGTTTGCGCTATGTTTTGTACTCCAGGAACAATGATTTCAGTTGCAGAAAAGCTTATTTAACTTAAAATGTTTGTTGCATCTGGAAAAACGCAATATGTTCTTATGACTGCGAAAAATTCACATTGTTCAGTCACGGGACTTACTGGCATTAATTCGTGACTAAATCATTCTGGGTTTTCCTACTAATTCGACTTATTTCGCAATAACCACTATTCTGTTACGATTTCTCAAAATGGCTTAAATGCAATATCGTTACATTTTCTGGAAGGCACGGTAACATTGTCATGCATTCATAAAAGCGGTTTATTCCTTGTTATAAATAATAAGAGTGGATCAAATTGTACATAGATGGACATAACCAGAAAATTGGTGCTTGTGTTTGGGTGTCGCCTCTATAAAAGTCTAACTCTGGAATAAAAAAAAAATCCTTGTTTTAAAGGTGGAATCCGACAAAACGTCACCAGAAACAAACAAAAATACAATCTAGAAGCTATGCGTTCACATCATATTATGTCTAGCTACGCCACTGAATAAATATAAAACGAACACCATTTACCAAATTAGGACCCGTATGTTGAGAACGTGTAAATCGGGGAACTTCCGAAATTCAGAACACCTCGCCCATTTTCGCTCGCCTATTCTCTAGCGAGAACGAGAATGGCCGAGGACGTCCGCTCAAAGGTACATTTTTATAGCGTCGTCAATAACTGATCAGTTAATCCTAATCAATAATAAAAATAATTAACATTTTTATTGATCAATATTTTTGTCTGTTTAAATGTTTCGTTTGTTATATCTATTGTAAAAACAAAGAAGAAAAAGTCACAGAAATTTTTTTTTGACTTCGTCGGGATTCGATCTCTGGAGACCGTTTACATCAGAACAAGTCCATAACCACTGCGCTATTCCACGATTGTCATCTGTGTTTCAGTACAATTGATATTTTGTATAACGTGCCACTACAGACGCTATCGACCTTTTTTTAGAAATAGAGAAAATAGTAAATTTTAAACGAATAACCAATAGTTTTCATAAGATTTATAAACATTTTAATACATAGAACAACTTATATATAATACTGCATATTCGCTATAGATGTATATAAAAAGAACGTCATTTACCGAAATAGGACCCGTACGTTAGGAATGTGTAAATCGCGAAACTTCCGGAATTCAGAACGCCTTGTCCATTTTCCCTCGATCATTCTCTAGCTAGAAGGAAAATATTCGAGGACATCCGCTCGCATGTGCAAAATTTTTCAGCATTCCATATATAGGCGGCGCGCTCCAGCGCGTCGCCAATAATATGGGGTCAGATGAAACACAATGTCCGTCAGCTAATTAAATTTTATAACTGGTCCAGTGAATTAAGCAAATAAATGCAAACCAGCAAATATATTAATGGTTCTTTATCCTACATCATATATTTTTAGGATGGATGATGTTTTAAAGATCACTGCTGAGACATTGGATACAACTGGGTCTTGAGAGACACGTGGATACGGTTTTAGAGCTTACGAAAGCCATTGATGAATTCATAGACGACCATGATAAAACGTTTATGATCGATCTTGACGAAAGCAGCTCCGATGACTCAGTGGGTTATCACAACAGCTTTACAAACACAGCCAACGTAGGAGAGTGACAATTCTTTAATGCTATGACATATGGATGTACTGTATGTTTTTGCATTCTTTGGATATAATAAAAACTGAGAAGAAAAAAGCAAATAATCAGATAATAATATTAATAATAATAATAATTTTTAATCTATATAAAAACTAAAAAAGCGGATTTGAAACAGCGACATTCCAGTCCAAAGCAAATCACTCTACCTCTTTACCGAACCCTCCATATAGAAAAGAACCCAACACAATTTTATTTAAACCACACCTCCTTGGATAAATCACGGAAAACCCCAAAGCGTGAACAAATTCATCTCAAGCAATACCAGATTTAAGCTAAACTATATTATGTTAATTCAGTTTGGTAAAAAACGGATAACATTGTATCTGATTTGATAATCCGCATCTCTAGCATTCCAGATATAAAAAATCCCTGTAAATTAAGATTATAAAGTATTTTATACAAGGAAAACGTAGAAGAATCACTTCAAGTTGAAATAAGTAGAAACATTTTACCTTCTTAGCCATTGCAAATTCTCCAAAATGAAAGAATTCCTCATCCTGCTTGCCGGTTAAATTAAAGTTTTCCTGTTATGTATTGGTGTTCCTACATACACGAAGTGTGTATAAGGTCTGAAAGGACAAGTAATGGTCATGTTTCATCACTTCCTTGTAATCAAAGGTCATAACGGAAATCACGTGGGCAATTGTGTGCGGATATCAAAATAGACCATTGTAGCATTAAAGTATAACGAAAAGGAAACCTTGAAATGTTTAAACAAAAACTGCAAATCATCCCGATAGACACATTGATACGGGACATCAAGTTAGTCATTTTGAGCGGTCAAATTACTATACTGTAAATGGACTCGAGTTCCAGAAGAATACGAAGTTTGTGAAAAATAATTGACTTCTGGTGTTACCCCTTTTATCATATGTGTTTGATTGGACGCAAGTATAATTAAATTATCAAATGTACGAAATTATTGTTTAGGAAAACAAAATGTTTAATTATTCAAAATTCTGTCAAGTTTGTGCATTTTAACACCTTTAAGCATTAGAATTAAAGAGTTACCTAAGCATTCATTTATAATAAAAAATAAAATTGATTAATAATGTGGACAGTCTAACCTTTATTAAACCTTTAGAAGCAAGTTTTAAACAAGTTTTTCATAAATTCATTCATTTATTGTTTGTTTGTTTGTTTGCATCAATACTTTCAGCAACATTGCATATACAAACTTTATTTTTAAGTATCAATGATTTGATTACTGGTTTGTTGAAAAAATATTTTACTTAAAAAATCTTTATTTGGCTATATACATACATATATATATATATAGATATATATATATATATATATCTATATATTATATATATATTTATATATATATATATATATATATATATATATATATATATATATCTATATATATATATATATATATATATATATATATATATCCTTCATTGATAGTACCTTAAATGTATTATAAACAAGTAATTCTTATAGATAGTGGGGAGGCCTGTATAGGAACACTGACACGCAAGCCTTCTTAAGTCGATTGTTCCTGTCACGTGATGTACGTACTCGACATTTTTAGTATATGCATACTGGTCCTGGATTTGGGATTGGGATTTGCCGGCATTTTGCGATACTGTGCAGTGACCTTCCTATCATTATAGCACAGGGGCACTTATGAGGTGCCCAGGGACTGAACCCGGCCGGTCCATTATAGTGACACTGACGAGTCAGGCGTAAAGCTGTCCCCTTAGCCCCGAGCGTTAGGAGGGAAGCCACTACTACCAACTTTAAGTCTTTGGGTTGACCCGGTGGCCGGGGTTTGAACCCGCGACCTCCCGATCCACAAGCCGACGCAGTACCACTTTAGTTTAAAGCTTTTTCGAACATTTTCTCTTTTTGATTATAAGAGGCATCGCAGCATGATCGGTATATCGGCGTTTAGCTGTTTTGGTGAAGAAAGACACCAGAGATAAATGAGCCCCCTCTTTTGTTGAACAACAATTAAAGATGGTATAAATTTTGTCTCAGATTAAAGGTTACATCTGAAAATCTTGTCCAGCAAAAGTGTGGGTTGTAATTTTGTGGGTAGAATAAACAGGCGTCGCGAAGCTTTTTAAGTAATGTTAGGCTGTTTTAGCTCAACGGTCCTATATTTCTCCGGTCTGGTCGTATCATTGTATAAAAGTCGGTCAATAAACAAAACGCAGTTGTGATTGATAACGACGCAATTATTTTTAATACATGTACGTATAAAAGTGGAGATTGCTTTAAAAGGAAAGAACTTCTCGGATTACGTTTAAGATTGTAATTTTAGTTTAAACATATTTATTCCCATATTTTACAATACGTTTGCGGTACACTAACACATGATATACATACAAGTAGAGAGAGGATTGAACGAAAGCAAAGCTTATAATTTTCATTTCCTTAGATCAATATACAAGACAACATGTAAATAGAGTGGTTGTATACTTTTGCAAGAAAATATAAGTACTAGGCGTTCGAATAACAGTTTCAATTTACAGTTTTAGACAAATATAAATATAATAAATTTAAATGAGAGTATGCAGGTATATAGAGTTTACAATTAAATGAGATGGAAAGAGGGAGAGAGGTGGTAGAGAAAGAGGGTGTGTGTGTGTGAGAGAGAGAGAGAGAGAGAGAGAGAGAGAGACGGAGGGGTCCACAGTGTCTACTGGTTGATATCGTACACTTCAAATCTTTAGTATCGGAAATGTATTTCTGAACAGTATGAAAAATAGCATAGTTTTGACTAAGTATCATGTTAGCATTACCAAATAAAAGTTTATCGACATTGACGTTGTAGTTTTCCAATGATTTCAACATGACTAGCCTTTGTTGGGAGTATAATGGACATTCGGTAAAGAAGTGTTGGTTAGTTTCTACACTACCACATCTGCACAGTCGATTTGGTACAATTCCCTTGAGAAATAGGTGTTGTTTTTAGTGAACTACATTCTGTTCGTAGCCGTGAGTGTAAAATTTGAGCTCGTCTATTTCCTGTGTAAAAGAATGACGGTGCTTTAATTGTATTTGTACTTATTTTTCTTTAAACAAATTTAGTGTTAAAGCATTGCGTATATCAGGTGATAGATTATTCCACTTACGTATTACAGAAGGGAGGAATGAATTAAAATATGAAGTTGTACGTGAACATACTCCAGGATGATTATAGTTGTTGCGTAACTGATATCGGGCATTCGACACGCTATAAGGGATTAATGAGGTCAACTAATCAGGAGTAAGGCCATTCAGTATCTTTTAAAACAAAACTAAACAATGATTTCTTCTTCTGTCAGAAAGAGGATCCCAACCGATTTCGCTGTGTAATGTATTTATACTGACATGTTTAGTGAAACCAGACACAATACGAGCACATTCGTTTTGGAAATTTTCTAGATGTTCAGATTCATATCCTACACAATTGCTCCAGACAACATCACCATATTCGAAAATAGGTCAGATATATGAAAAATAAATAGTTTCTAGTGCCCTGCGGTCCAGTGTTAATTTGTATTTACGTAGAATGTTGACACGCTGCCAAGCTTTTGATTTTATAAAATTAATGTGAGAGTTCCATGAACAATTCTTTGACAAAATTATGCCAAAATGCTTATGCTCAGTAACCCCCGGGATGATTTGACCGTGTATTGCTAAAGGAGGATGGCTTGAAGTTTTTTTATATTTATAAGTGATTCTGATTAAGATGGGTTGAAGTTAACTAGCCATTTTTTAGCCCATACGCCTATTTTATTTATGTCATTTTGTATGTTTTTTGCAGCAGTTTCTGCATCCTGAGAAATATAATAAAGACTTGTGTCGTCCGCAAATAGATTAATATTGGACTCAATACCACCAACAACATTATTAATATAAATAAGAAAAAGCGTTGGTCTCAATATAGATCCTGCGGGACACCTGCTTTAATAGTGACCCAAACTCTTTGCCGCCGCAAAGTCAAATAATCAGGAAACAAGGACCGGCCTTTTATCCCAGCAGAACTCAGTTTGGATAGTAGATCCTTATGCCGAACTTTGTCAAAGGCCTTACTAATATGAAAAAAAAAACAGTTCTAACCTCCAGTCCATCATCAAGGGCTTTGCAGCAGTTATTATAGATAAAAGTTAGCTGGTTTTACAGGTGAATCACCTGGTAAGAATCCAGATGGATGAGGTGTAAAGAAGTGACAGACTTTAAAATAGTTAAATGTGTGTTATAGATAAGACGTTCAAACACCTTTTCAAGTGTGTTAAGCAGTGATATAGGTCTGTAGTTGATAGGTAAAGAGGCGTCACCTTTCTTAAATACAGGCGTAATGTTCGCTTCTTTTCATTACTGGGTACTTTACGTAGCTGTAATGATTTGTTAAATAAGTCACACAAAGGGAAAGATAATTCTTTAGATGCTTCAATTAATACTTTATTGTTTAGTCCATCGGGCCCTACAGCTTTTGCTAGCGGAAATGACTCCAGGACTTCCTCTATTTCCCGAGGATTTAATGATATATGTTCAATTGTATTGTTAATTTGGGTTATGTCTGATGGTATGGGCTTATAGTTGTCACCAATAACTGTCTGAGTAAGAAAAAAAATGTTAGTAAATTAGCTTTATCATAATCATTTGATGTAGGGTTGTTGGTACTGGGGTCTAGGAGTGGTGGAATTGATTGCTTGAATGAGACATGTATAAATGAATTAAGAACTTTCCAAAACTCTTCGGATGTTTGTTCACAAGCTTTTAACTTTTCGGCCTTTTTAATGTAGTATTCAGTTTTTGATTTACGAATAAGAGATATAATTTCGTTTCTTATAGACCGAAAACGTTGCCAGCAATACATAGATTGTGTAATTTTGGTTTTTTTTGTAAAGGCGTTTACGCTTTCTAAAATTACGTTTAATTTCAGAAATTATCCAGGGAGAGTCATTAGGGTTAATTCTTATCACTTTATTAGGTATGTTATATTTTGGCAATGTATAATATTCGATTCGTGACATTTGTTGCGTAGACATCAATATCTTCATCTTTGCACATGTCTCAGCTGCATAGCCCTATATCTGAACGAAGCTTATCATAATCCCCTTGTTCATTTTTCCATATCTCTCGATAAAACGATTTATGTTTAGGTGACGTGAAATTAAGTTGAACAAAAATCGGACAGTGGTATCGAACATCTTGTGGAAGGAAATGTTCCATAACACCTGAGTGTTTAACATTATCAACGTTTGATACTATGACTAAATCTATTAACGATTCTGACTGTTCTGTGAAATGTGTTGCTTCGGTGATGACCTGATGAAACCCAAACTGTTTTATAAGGCTATTGACCTTTCTAAATGATGGTTTTGATGACGACAACACATCGAGATTGAGATATCCCATGAGAACAATTTTGGGGATTCCTGAACTTTTAGCCAAATCAAGTGAGTGCTCGATCATTGAGACCTACAAGTCTGCATTGGGTGGCCTATAAATTGTACCAATGAAGACGTGTTGTTATTGATAGTGGTAATTTCAATCCAAATACATTCCAATGTATATATCTCGAGGTCATACCTCCTCCTTTAGTATATATATTTTTTTTAAAATTATTACACCACCATGACTATCGCCCCCTCGATCTAGTCTCTCTGGAGACGAGTTACCCGGTAATATAAATTCTGTAGTAAAAATTGTAGGGCCCAACCATGTTTCAGAAAACGACAAGACATCAAATTCATTTAATTCAGTGTAGAGCATATCTAACTTGTGCTGAATACTCTGTACATTATAATGAGCACACGATAAGTAGTGATGTGAGTTTATTAGTTTAGAAATTGCGTCTTGTGAAGAGTTTGTGGAAGAGTTATTAGAGGCAGGGCCTGGATTTAGCTTTTCATCCCCGCCGATTATAAGTAGGATAGCAGTCCATGATATCGTATTAATACAGAAAATAACAATGGTAAAGTGAATTGAAAACACAATATTACTGTGTTGTCTAGAACTTTGAACATACCTTTTACTGTTATGGAATAATTTGGGCTTTTCGGACTCAAGAATATGCATACGAAGTGACAATAAGTACGTGTCATGAGACCAGAGTGCAAATATAAAGAAAATTGGTAAAGCATAACCAGGTTGCCACAGCCTCGGTACCTTGACATAACTACAACATTTAATGCATCACAAAGCTTTTTGCTAACTCTTAGAGAGTAGTTATGAGAATGTGCCATCTTACTTGGTTTGCACAGATACTACTATCAAATAAGCTAGCATAAAACACGGCAATTGAATCGATGTATCTTTCTTTTGTAAGAATAACAAACAGGAGTTCGTGAGTAGACACGCAGATATGACTGATTGACAGATACAAAAGTGGACAGAATGAGAGGTGTAGACCATACAGGGAAGAGAAAAGGAAAAAAAGAGAGAAAATATATGATATTTGTTTCCAGAAACATTTCTATACTGTCTTGTCGCAATCTTCTCATTTTTACAGTAATAATTGTAGTAAAGTGGTATTTGAAGGTTGGAAACACTGAGCAAAAAACAAAGTTGTTAGGCGAGAGTGATAGAATGTTTTATGTTTGAAGCAGCATTAGACTAACCCTAAATACTTCTGGTTATTGGCAACATGATAAGCGTATGAGACAATAACAAGAGACATTGTCATGCCACTAAGCCAGTATACAATAACTTTGACAAAATGGTGTCTGGGGTTATGCTTACTGTGATCTCGGACGGATGTGTTAAATTTCGCAGCTCTGAATTGAACGAATATTGGGAAAATATATTTTGGCACAGCAATAATTAATGAAAATTCTAATTGATAAAGGGCCATGATTTTGGCAAAATAGGGGCAGGGAGTATAAAACTTTTCTATTGCTATTCTTTATGACTAAAGTACTGTTAAGGTTCAAGTCATTCCTTTAAACGATAACTGAGAAAGGGGTAAGATTGCAGAAACGTGTAAGCTAAATGCCGTGCAAAATAAGTTAAACGTGTATAATACGAAGAATTGTTGACGTGTGCAAGAATAATAAAAATAACAGCTTAACAGGCAGGCTTTCAGCCACCCAGTCATGGTCAAACTATACAGCGGACAGGGCTGAGCAAACCGAGTTTTATTTGAACACTGGCGTTCAAATTGTCTAGGTGCACCGTGAGAAATAAGTAAAACCTGTATATTAAATGTCGTTGATAACGTATGAAAAGAATAATAAAACGAAAGCCAGACAGATAGCCATAAGCCACCTAATCATGTTCAAACTACAGCAGCCAATGCTGGTACAAACCGAATTTTGCATTAACACTGGCGTGCAAAATGTACAGCAGCACCGTAGAAAATAACAAGGACGTGTAGATCTATAGTACGTTTTGGTCAACGTATGCAGCGAATTATAAAACACCATTTGAGACAGATAGGCTTGAGGCCACCAAGTCATGTTTCATCCGACAAGGCTGATGGATTTGGTCATTACACGATCAGCACGTGGAGTTGGTGTCACGCTGTAAGGATAATCGGTGTCTAAAAGTCGGATATGTTAATGACTGGCCGGATCTGGGTCGTCTACGTATTGTGTTTTTAAGAGTGCTTTTTAGAATGATATGCAACACGTTAGTATGTAAACAAGGTAAAATTATGTACATGTATACTGGATGACATCACCGACGTCCGTCAGCGCGGTTGTTGCTTTAAATTCTTAAATACTCTATAGCTAATTAAACTAATTCCTGCACCAGAGTCAACTAGAGCTCTAACAGTTTTATTTCCGAATTTTAACAAACAAGAAGAAGGCGTTTCTTTGTATTTTACAAATGATGAAGTTGGGATGTATGTTGAGTTCACCTTAGATGTTCCTACGTCGACCTTTCTTAAGGTAAGAACTGTCTAGCTTTTTGCATGTTATGAATTGTTTTCTCGGCGCGAATTTCCGTATGATTTATTATTTCTACGCTGTATGTTGTGACAATCGCATTTGATGTGGCCGGATTGTCCACAATGGAAACAATCTTACGGTGGACAAAATGCTGTTTCTCTGTCAGAGTATGTTGGATTGTTGTGGTGCGTATTGTTTGTGCGGAAATGATTGTTTCCGAATGAACCTGACTCGTGGTTGTGATATTTGATCTGCGTTTTTTTTCATTTCTGATTCTTACGTTTTGTTCCTCTACTGCACTGTTTACAGCTGCCTGGAATTTCTGCGGATTCTTTCGCAATAATTTTAGCCTGACTTCGGGATCTCGTAAACATTCAATAAAACATCCTACGAGTTGATATATTACAAGTTCGATGTTTTTGTCAAACCCGGCATAGATTTCGTCTGATATTACTACTAATCTCTCTGCAAATATAAAACTGAATATTTTCGTTTGCTCTTTGGCGCGTTTTTTCTAAAGTGGAAAAAGAGAAATGTGACTAATTTCCCCAAATCTAGCTTTTAATTATGACTTTGTGATTTGCCATGATAGCGACGGCTGTGTTAAGAAATGCCTGTTTAGAAAATCTGAAACTACGCCCCTGCTGGATCGTAATGCTAACAACATTTTTGTTCATCACCCAATATGTTACTAACGCACATTTTTCTATTTGCCTTAACCAATTCTTACACTTTGAACTATCCCCATCATATGGTAAAACGTCAACTGTTGTGTATAATGCACTAATTTTGTTAAGGGCACCCAAAACATTTGCAAAACTCTCTTCTGCCATAATGAATACTACACAAAACGACTAAAGAAACTAACCCTCAGTGACGGTGGCTTTGTACTTCTGCGTTGTGTTGATTCCCAGCTTCGCTCGGTCTGGCACCATAAATCTTCGTTGTGGCGTAACGGGGCTCCATAGCAGGAAACGCAACATCGTCCCATGATTACAAGTTTATTTATGAAAGTTACATTTTACAATCTAACAACAGCATGAGGCATGAATACCTCTCTCTAACGCGTCAACATCCACTCTCTGTCTCGTCCAGATCTACACTCCTTCTCCCTAGCCTATCTCAAATCCTTCTTTTCTTTCGCCCCGTGACCCAAAAATATATACTCTTCTCCGACTGCGCATCCCCTTTGCTAATTGCGCTGCCTACGCCTATCATTTCTGATATTAGTATCAATAAAAGCTAAAAATAGTACTTTTATTGCTAATCGTGTCTTCTGACCAGCGCTGTGTCCCATGATTTCTTCTTATGTTTTGACGTATGAATTAACCACTGTCCCGAATCGTGCCTCTTTATTACTATTTTACTACTTTCCCGTAAATCGTAGTATATTTCCTTGTTTTGATTATTATAGTCCTTCTTTAGGTTAACCTTTGCACTTAGCTTAATTAAACGGCAAGATGTCTTTAACTAACCAATTATAAGCCATTACTATTTAACTGAAAACTAATTAATATGGTAATATTACATTACACTATGAAACTATCGATAAGGACGTAAAACGCCACACCTATGAGAGAAAGAGGAAAACAAACATGGCAGAGCAAACAACGTAACTGTTTTAATCCAGGAGCATGAAGTTTTCTGTGAGTATGTAAAATGGCATTACCACGAAGCTACCGACATAGAGGTTAAATGCCATAACTGTGCATGAAAGGGTTAAAGCAGATAGAACAAACAGCCATGACGTTTCAACCCCGCGGCGTTACCATGAACTTATAGCTGTGCATGTAAAATTATATTACTAAAATGGACCATCTGTGATTTGAGAGTTCGGCTGTTTTAGTTCATGCAATGTATTATAAATAACACACTGTGTGGGTGTAACACAGTTGGTATTGCGTAAGTTTGTTTATGGATATAGATTTCAGAGTAAGTTGCATTTAAAGTCATTTAATTCTTTGCAGGTAATAAAACAGTCCATAAAACGTGTGTAAAACATATTTATAGTCTTATATATAATAAGATATTTTAAATTGTTTTATGAGACTAGGCATCCTTTACTGGTACTAATAACTATGGTACATTAAATATGTATAAAACTAGATTATAATTTTATATAGAGAAATAAACTATCTTTATCAACTGTGTAATGGGATTTTATTTAATTTATAACTACTTGTCAATACTAGAGAAAGTTGTATTAAAATCTTGAGGAAAATATTTTGTTATATGCATCTTAGAGTCTAATCAAAGAACATGATAACATAAAATATATTAACTATCTGACCTGTACAGTAATAATTAAGACATAGACAAACATACATACACACACATATGTATATATATGTGTGTGAGTATGTGTGTATGTATGTATGTTTATGTATGTGTGTGTGTATGTGTGTATGTATGTGCGCGTGTGTATTTGTATGTGTGCGTGTATGTGTGTATATGTGTGCCTGTATGTGTACGTATGTGTCTGTATGTGTGTGTTTGTGTGTGTGTGTATGTGCGCGTGTGTATGTGTGTGTTTGTGTATGTATATGTGTGTTTGTGTATGTATGTGTGCGTGTGTATGTGTGCATGTGTATGTAAGTTTGTATATGTGTGCGTGTTTGTGTGTGTATATGTGTGTGTGTGTTTATGTGTCTCTATGTGTGTGTACGATGTGCATGTGTATGTATGTTTGTATATGTGTGCGTGTTTGTGTGTGTATATGTGTGTGTGTGTGTTTATGTGTCTCTATGTGTGTGTACGATGTGCTTGTATATGTGTGTATGTGTGTGTTTGTATGTGTGTATGTGTGTGTATGTGTGTATTTATATATATTCAAAGAAACATACCATTCTGACAAGGGCGAAACACGTCACATCTAACATTTCTTGACCTCATCTAAGTATGGGGATGAAAAGAATACAATGGTTGTCCCATCTATGAAATGAAAGCCTATAAATGGACGTCGTACATATAGGTGTTTAGTCACAAGACAGGTGTGTTTAATGGATATGGTGTGTAATGCTTTCTTCAATTTCACAGCACTCCGTAGCATTTAAAATAATAAAACAGTGGTAGGTATGTTAACAATCAAAAAGGATAAAAACTACATGTACACTTTGTACAATTTACACATTTCATTGACAAGACAAATGTACGGTTTTGATATTTTCTTGACAACAACATAATCAGCACATGTGCTAAAGCTTTGACGCTTTGTACATTTATTTTAACAACATGTCTAATGACACAGAAACATGGCTTCCAGTATAACACAGCTATTTTACATTAACCAGCACTTGACCCGTTAGGAATATGACAATGTTAAAAACGGAAATAAGATAAAAATAACAATGTGTTTAGTTTGTTGGTATTTAACTTTAAAAGGAAGTAAATATTAAAATCTTCAATTAAGGAAATTAATCAATTAACTTTTAGCCTGCTAAGCTTGCATTGATAAAGAAAACAGTGTAAATCCAGAAAGACCAGCTCTTGCTGGGAGCTGTCTGATCAGGATCTGCACTGTTTGCTGCTAAGTTGCTTGAAGTATGTATAGTTATCTATGTATGACTCTAGTTATTTATGTATGTCTATGTCAGAAAATAATTTAGAATCCAGTCTGGGGTAATATCAATGAGACATTAATCGTCTCCCCTGAATAATTCCTGAATGCAAGTAGATCCTTTCTGTTGTTTTACACGGTTTTTATGCTTGTGGTCTTTGGAGTGGATGTTGACTTCTCTGCCTTTCTTTTGATACCCAGGTTAACCATCATCAACAAACACTTCCATTTTCAATAACTCTCTATAAGTATTTAAATGGATTTTAAATTTATGCAAAAGTAAGAAATTTTACTGTTTGTAATTGCAATATCTACAAAAGAACAGGCAATAAAGTCCATGAATTCCAACTAAACGGACCTACCTACCGTTTGGAATACTTTGGATATTAACTAAAAAGAGAGACAATTTCATTTCACCAAATATAACCCATTGTAGCATGAGAAAGGTTAAGGAAAACTACAAATTGAATTGGGATCAATACTTGATGTTGAATAGATTAACTAGTTTATATCTGCATATTTGCCTAAAAGGCTATATTACCTACAACACAAAACATTAACAATGAAATAAAACACAAAGTCCAAACCAACTAAAATAATTGAGCAGCTACCTTCTGTGTTAAAAGCCATAGAAACTAAAAATAAGTTTATACTAATATCATAAAAAAGATAAAATATATTCCAAATCCTTTTGATTACGAGAATAAGTTTAAAAAAATGTTACAATTTAACGTTTAATTCTAATACATAAAATATACAGTGTTTGTTGTGTGTTTTTTTTTTCATTACAAAGAATATTTAAAGAAAAGAAATATATGACACAAGTAAGGATATACATTATTACAGTTCCTAAGATGAGGTATGATTTTCTATAAAAATATCATTTCTATAGTAAAACAGTCTTGTGTTACTAATCTGTTGCTTTTGTTTGTTTATTGTTTATTTTTGTTGTTGTTTCTTTTACATTTATCCCAGCAACACTATTTTGGTCATTATAGAGATGTCCAGCGAATACTACAGGAGAAAGACAACAAATAGGGTTTTTGATTTGTCTTTTTTTCCCTATACCGTATATTAAACATATTCTACTAAATTATGTACAAATGGGCAAAAATGATAACAAATATAGACAAGGTTCTTTTGGAAATGAAATATTGTCAACCTTATTTCCAACCTCAAATACCTAACAATTTAGAAACTCACTATTAATATAGCCATAATTTTAAACCATATATGCAAATTCTGTTCGACATTTTTTATCAAAATGCAAAAAATACAGGCAATAATGCAACATTATATATTTTGACGTAATGCCACAAAGCAGAATAAAACAAATTGCCATATTGTAGATTGTGTCAGAAATAGAGGATTGACATGAGTGGTCATTTAATACAAACATTTATTAAACGAGTTCAGGAAAAGTGATAGTAAGCGAGCCTATGGTGAGTTCACCATCGTTTATCCTGGAGAAATTTTATAAATGTGTACCGGCCGCAATAGCTCAGGTGGTAGAGCGTCGGCTTGCGGATCGGGAGGTCGTGGGTTCGAACACCGGCCGGGTCAAACCAAAGACTTTAAAGTTGGTGGTAGTGGCCTTCCTCCTAACGCTCGGGGCTAAGGGGACAGCATTACGCCTGACTAGTCGGTGTCAGTATAATGGACCGGCCGGGTTCAGTCCCTGGGCACCTCATAAGTGTCCCTGTGCTACAATGATAGAAATGTCGCTGCGCAGTATCGGCAAAAATGCCGGCTAATCCCAATCCCAATCCCTATAAATGTGTGTATTACACATGTGTCGGATTCTTTTTATCACGTGACTTTAGACGCAAATGTACGATTTTACGAAATTTTAACAAGAATACTAGGTGAAATAGTGGTATGAGACAATCTGCATTATGATGAGGTCGGCGACGTCATCAATCAAAAAACTATAAGTGTAACATAACAAAATATGTAATGTGTGTATTGAACGGATAACAAGGGGAATAGTGTAATAAATATCTAAAAATTAATTTAATTAATTATGACTTCCAGAATGACAAGACTGAATGAGTACCATACTGCGGTTTGTTGTGAAGCTTCAACATACAACCCCTCAGATCACAGAGGCATTACGTTGTAAAATTACCTACTTACTATTATACTGCATAAAGTAGTGCAGACCCTGTCAAGTTTATAATTAATAAAAGGTAGTGCAGCCTCAATGCATATTTAAATTTGTGGTGACAAGCCTTATAATCTGTGCTTATGTATTACAAGTTCAAATTAAATAAATCAGGACGGCGATATGAAGAGAGGCAACAATCTTACATTCAAAATTAGACAATAAAAACATACATTTTATTTTCAATAGTACATGTACATTTACGGTCCCTAACAGTAAGAAAGCATAGTAATCAATGGCTTTATGGTTTCAGTATGTATTATTTTAGTAAGTAATTTCCTGTAAACCTTTTGATAAGAAGCAATTCAGGTTTATGATATCCGGCTGACAAGGGATGAGTGCGATGAATTGTGAAACATACATATTTATTAGCAAATAATGCAACATTTTAGGATAGATGACATATTTAAATATGTAGGAAGTAACTATTTGGTATTTTTACATAACAAAGATAAGAGATCCAGTCATAAGTTTTCACATTTATCCCTTTAATCATACATAGGCCATTTTACGCAGGGCAAAACGTCGACATCTATAAGTAGTAGATTCTGTACAACATAGTGTTCATTTGTAGATTGGTCCATCCTAAGATCTAGAATGATATTTGAACATATATTTATTAAAATACTTTAAACTGTTTCCAAAAAAATCAGTACGATTGGGTTAAGTTTCAAAATCATATACATGTGTTATGAAGGAAATGATTATTTTGACAAGATAAGAACATGTGCTCATCTGTATACGAGGTTCAGTCTGTGTCAGCCTTTTGCTTTCTGAGTAAAAGGCTGTCATTATTTTTGTAAATCCATTATACCAAACTAGTTATCAGAGGCCATGATTTTACTGGCTTTTTTACTATTAAGAAAAGACCTATGTAACAGTCCCTTAACAAGAAAGAAACACATTACACATCAAGTAATCAATGTTTCTATGGCTTCAACATGTGCTATTTTAGTCACTTCCTGTAGACTTTTGTGATAAGAAGCACAACTTTAAGAAACAATTCACTCTTATCTTTTGTAGATTCTGCACAATAACGGGTTTATTTGTAGACTTGTTTAGCCTAAGATCTAGAATGATATGTTGAACATACATGTATTAGAAATACTTTAAAACTGTTCCAAGGAAAATCCAACACAATTGGGTAAAGTTTCAAAATCGTATACATGTATTATGAAAAGAAAGGGTTATTTCCACAGGATTGGAACATGTGCCCTTCTGTTCAGTCTCTATCAGCCTTTTTGCTTTTTGAGTAAAACGCAAGACATATTTTTGACAGGGTGTGACATTTTCCATTGTATAAACTAGTTCTAGATTTTTATAATCAGAGGCCATGATTTTTACTGTTTTACTATTAAGGAAAGACCACCAGACAATTGCTTTTTAGAATAACTGGCGCAGTGCAGCTCAGATTGGAAGATCTGACACAAAAGTTTTCACCCTAACTGAGACTTTGATTCTCCTGTTTTGAGAGGCCAGGAAGTCAGAATAGTTTGGGTTATTGGGTTTATGGTTCCATCAACAAGCATTTCAGTTATTTGGAGAATGTGTCTACTTGAAGCAGCTATAGTGCTGCCTTCACTACCATGAATGCCTGGCATGTTACCACACCCAGTCACATTAACCTGACACCGAGCAAACCAACCGTGGAACTACCCTTATATTTGCTTGAGCATTAACAAGGGAGCTATACCACCACCATTTTTAATGACTTTGTTGCGGCCAGGCCCGAGATGGAACATGGGGCCTCCCGTACCTGGAGTCAGAAAGTTACAGATTGGTGATTCTAATCACTATGCAAACGTGCTCCATCAGACACAAATCAGACTAAATGGTTGAAATGCCAGAATTAAATGTCGACATCATAACTTTAATAACACATTGTGACTTTCTTAACTAATAACATTTTGTAATGTCATATAAAAACACTTGATAACAAAAGTGATGAACTACATAATGGGACCAAGCTTTACTTAGCTACACTTAATTAGAAACTTAAACAGTTTCACTCAACATTAATTGAGCTGTAAATAAACATTTTATAATAAGGTCTAATTCTCAGACCAAATTTAGCCATCTTGTTATGTGACAAGACAACAAGATAATTTATGTTGCTTACCTAAAGATATACGAGCTTAAGTACTTTATACAATTAATTATTTAAATGACATTGTCTTATTTTCAGTCCAAGTTCTACTATGTAATTCCTAGTTCAGCATTATATGATAGAATGATAAATATTGATAGTTAACTTCATAAAATGAGGTTTATAGCATTATGGTCATAAAACCAATTCACCCAAAATTATGAAAAACGTTCATATTTTACAATGTTCTTACTCTCACACAAAGTTCAGACATCTTGTAATGTGAGGGAAGGATGTGATTTTCCGGCACTTTTGCCGATACTATGCAGCGACATTTCTATCATTATAGCTCTGGGGCTGAACCCGGTCGGTTTATTATCCTGACACCGACGAGACGGGCGTAAATGCTGTCCCCTTAGCCCCGAGCGTTAGGAGGGAAGCCACTACTACCAACTTAAAAGTCTTTGGTTTGTTTAGACCCAGCCGGGGTAAAAGTAATTGGGGAGTAGGAAGTAATATAAGGGCTGTAATTGTACCAAGTATATAATAATTATCAAAGGAAAAAAAATAAACACAAACCACAGCAAAACACAAATAATGATCTTATAATAAGTTCATCATTTGATATTTAATAGTGTAAATATTGAAAATATCATGAAGCCATTGAATTTTATTCCAATGATTCAATACTATCATAAATTGATAATAAACAGCGTGATACAGAGAGTATTTGGACAGTTGCCGAAAAAAGTACTTTTTAGATTAATCAATACATCGAGAAGTTTGTGAAAAGGTTTGTGCTTTTAATAAAATATAAAAAATATATAAAGAATAATTATGTAACGAAGTAATTTAACCATCAAGAAAAGAAATCAGATTTATACACTGAGGTCAATTGTCTATAAAAACAATTGATAAATACAACATTTTTAAAACTCTTATAAGGTGCCAAGATACCCAGATATAAGGAGCTCGGCTTTTGCTAATTTCTTTATTCCTCTTCCAAATCTTGTATACGATACTTAAGCCTAAAAAATAATGATAAATAAAAGGTTTGTTTTAGACATAAGGCATGCTAACAAATTCTAAGTATGTTGACAAAAACTTGACTATACTGATAAGACTAATGAATGTTAACAAAAGGGAAGCAAACACACACAGGACACACTTGTTGACACGATAGAGGATAAAAAAAAATGAGATTTGAGGTAAAACTTTAATAAAGTTTGAAATTAACTACTAAGAACAGATGAAGTAAAATACTCTTCTTAGGCACATGCAGTAAAATAATACAATAAAACATTGCAGTAAAGATTACTGGTTTGTTTTAAAGTTTGCTTAAATATGAGGAAGGTTAACAAAAACACAGAACAGTTTGCTCTCAATAAATGCTGTTTTATTTATTTATTTGGGTTTTACGGCATACCAACACTTAACAGGTCATACGGCGCCGAATACAAAGTTTCATATGCATAGAGCCTAATCAGGTTAAAAAACTATGAAAGTAAAATATAGAAAAATAAAAAAAAATCTATCAGGTTAAAAAAAAAATAATAATTGAAAACTAAACGGTTTAAAAATGTATTACGGTTTTACGGCACACCGACACTTAACAGGTCATACGGCGCCGAATACATTTAAATAATTCGACCGAACATGGTCTGTGTCTGTAATTTTTGCTTTAAATCTGCAGAATATTAAAATTAACTGCCATCATTGCATTAAGTATGCTAACAAAAGCAGGAAACGTGTGCTTTTGAATATTTTTTAAGATATGCACATACTAATGAACGCCTGAAATATATTGCTTGAAATAATGTTCCTAAATAGAAGGTGTGCTTACCGTTATACAAATTAGGTTATTAAGTTTATATAATTGATGTAAACATAATGCATGCTAACAAAAAGATATAAAATGGTGCCCGTGGCATTGGGTTGAGTCGTCAACTTGTCACTCCTCTGAATGCTTAGCCTCTCATTGTGTGTGTTCGAGTCCCATTCAGGGCATTCAGGAAAGGACTAAATGTAGGAAGGTCTTTCAGCTGACTTGTTGTGCGTCAGTGTTTCTACCTAGTCATGTGTCTGTGGTCTTCCTCCTTTAAAATAGCTGGACATCGCAATTTTGATCATAATTTGTCATTGTGATGTATTTCAAA
>CM017571.1:50778631-50846131 GCA_007844125.1 Sinonovacula constricta
CACACTCAATATCAAATTTTATTATCAAAATCATATTTTGAAAGAAACTGTTTAAACAAAGGAGCATGAGGTTAAAATACAGGTTTAGGAAGTAGTTGGGATTATAAAAAGCACGTTTAACATTGTTGTCTGTTCTAATTTAGATAAAATCAAACACATGTTTTCCACCAACCAATATATAAAGTATACTTACCGAGTCCTAAGACAATCCCGAAAGTCGACAAACACACGACACCGAGCAACTTTGTCATTGTTTCAACTGAAAGATAAACAAACAAATCGTCACTTTCCGCATGTTTCCGCAAACATACGGAAATATAACTAAATCAATCGGAACACCTCGGATAATTCACGAATCATCTCTCGGATGTATGTAGGCAGTCGGATCACCTCGGCCATTTATCTAAATGGGACTTCTTTTGAGACAGACGTCAAAACAACGATGGCAGTTCGGGAGACAGCTCACTACACTACAATGCCAGTAAAACTTCAATTTGTGGCGGCTTCAAATTTAAATCGTCCGATTTTTATTTACCCAGCACAGCTGTCAAACGATGGCATTGTTTATGTTTTGTGCGAACTACTTAGGCATATTCTTCTTCCGACTTCCGGCGAACAAAACGATCGTGATTTGAGTACGTATCCTTGCTCCAGATACATCCGAGGGATGATTGTTCCGAGGACGGAATTACCCGAGGAGTTCCGATTGATGTGCGTCGTCTTCCGAGATATTTTTCGGGTCTTTTCGCTTATTTCCGCAAATGTCCGTGGTCTTTTACGAACGATAAAACAAGGATGCAAATGTTCACCAATTCATTATATTCACGCGTTTATAAATAAACACGGATTGATACATGCAGCCGTTGATTTACAACCATTAATTCTTTTATTACTGACTGCAAAGATTTTAAAGAAGATCAATTTAACTTTGTAAAATGTGCAGATCATTATTTAACGGATTTATTTAACTTAAAATGTTCACCGCGTATGTACAGTATTGGTCCATTTTCTCCCCAAAATTATGTATACATGTGAAGACGTATAAATGATTTCTTAAGTCCGTAAATGGTGAATGTTTGTAAAGAGAAAGACACACAGACAAAGAGACGGCGGAGGGATAAGCGGGGTGCGTTTTAGCGGTCGGTGTAACTGGCAGGTAGGTGTCAGATATACTTAATTGTAAATAGGATGTTTGCTTTGAAAGATGCGAGACAAAAAGTAGGGTTCTTGAAAATGAGTTATAAAGTACGACTGCTTTAAAACAAAGGTGTTTTTAACAAGATGGCTTTGGCTCGACCTTAAAAAATGTCAGACATGCTTACGAATACAACTGCATTCCCTACTTCAATTTTCATTCTATCACCATTATATATAGTCTTATGTTCTCTCTCTCTCTCTCTCTCTCTGTCTCTCTCTGTGTGTGTGTGTCTCTCTCTCTCGCTCTCTGTCTGTCTGTCTGTCTATCTGTCTGTCTGTCTGTCTGTCTGTCTGTCTCTGTCTCTGTCTCTTTGTCTCTCTGTCTGTCTCTCTCTCTCTCTTAAGAAAAAACTTAAAGTTAAATAAATATGTGTAATAATGTGTGTTAATATAGTTTTTTGTTGTGTTTACTTTGTTTGCTGTTTTGTTTGCTTGTTTGTTTTTCATTGTTTTTGTTATGACATGTTGTAACACAAACAAAATGTGGCAATATGACATTTTTTCTAGAGCTAAATCCAAATAAAGTAGAACCTTCGGGCGAGACGTGTGCAAAATGTTTACGTAAATATGGCAATTTATCATATAACCTACCGCGCGAGCGTGAGGTAACAACTCATGCGTTATTTTTGGTAACTCACTAGTTAGTTATCGTAGTGTGACGTGACGTCATTGTCGTAATGTGACGTCATTAAGTATGTGTGGTGTATATGCCATTTCCCGATCACTTTGTCGCCGTTTTGTGCATTTTGTTGGACAATTTCATTTTAAATAATAAATAGATAACATTTTAGTCATGTTATAAACGAATCTGTTCCCTTTTTGTAGAAAACGGTCGAGTAAAGACTGGAACTATCTTTTGTGCGGATTCTTCCAAACCGAATTACACATGTCAAGGCCGACTGTTCATACTATAAAAATATTATGCATTGTGAACAAAAACAGCTGATGTTTTGGTTATGTGATAAATAGAATCTAATATTCGTGTTCATTAGATACTGAAAATATTGTAAATATAAAAAGAGCCCAGTTTCGTATCATTTCATCCAACTCGTTTAATATTTTCAGTATCTAATGAACACTCATATCAGATACTCTATTTTCTAGAGCTTAGCGGTCAGTGAAGAAGTATTTTCGGGAGAGCTAGTATGTGAGAAATGTTTTGGACTAATGAAAAGCTGACGTCGTGTGCCGAATCTCACCCAGCACGTCTGAGGTGAAATGGATTGTATTACAGATACTAGAAGATTGTTAACATAGAACTTGAAGTAACTTCTTAATATGACAACAAATCAGTTTACAGCTTATGACTAATATAAAGGTACATATACATTTACAAACATAAATTTGAGCTAAAATAAAGTCATACTGGATAACCACCCCCCAAAAATTGCAACCTATGTCCTAAGGCAGTCTGGAATAGTAATGATTTAAAATGTATCTGATGTAATAAAATATGCAATGAGAATGTCACTTTAGTCTGGTGTTGTTATTTCTTCATCTGTTCGATACTTTTCTTTAATTTGAAAATAGTATTAGCTCGGTAATCGTCTTGTCATTGTCCTCATATGGGCAGTAAAATGTGTACTCACTGGGCTTAATTGCTATAATATGTATAAAATGTATAATTTTTAAAAAAAAATCGCACTTACGTTCAAAATAACCAAAATAAGCAATTAGGTTTTATTGCATTTTTATGTCATTTTCTTTCTCTTAGAAATGATAACGATACACTTTCTTTTTTCTTAATTTGATATTTTGGATGCAAATGTTATTTTCAGACTCAAGACTATCAGACACAACTATTTAAAGAGACTTTGTCGCAGTTGATAAAATACGCATCTTTTCTGGCTAGATCTTTCCTTTGATCTATTGACTATAAGCGATCATTTAGTGTTTGAAGCGATTGATTAAAATTAATAGCGCCGCGCTGCTTTTTATGACATGCCGTTTGTGTTTGTTTGTTTGTTTATTGGGTTTATCGTCCCATCAACAGTTATTTAGTTATCACTTGAAGCATGTATAGTGCTGCCTTCACTGTGTATAGCATGCCGTGAACACCTAGCATGATACTACTTAAAATAGCACCATTAATAAAGAATAGTGTACACCGTATACATGTTGTTTAAAATAAAAGGACATGCGTTTTAATCTAAGATGTATTTTAATATATTTACGTTTTGTTGAAAATAGTATGTGTTCTGCAGCAAAGGTTTTGTGTTTTCATTTTTGTATATAACAAGAACATAAAATGTAATTATTGTTTTCCGCAAAAAAGAAATAAACAACAACAACAACAACAAAACAACAAGAAATAATATAAACACACAAAAATTAAATTAAAAATAAACATAATCTACTTTACACTTGATAAAATGTAATATTTGCCATTACTTTTCATTACTTTTATACCAATTGAAAGATACATTTTCTAACCTGTAACCTTAAAACAATGAAAACCTCAGAATAAACTTCAACATTTTCATTCTCTTATTAACTCGTCTTTGTTCCTGAAACGGTTGCCAATCTCAATTTACAAAAAACACGTATGATTAAAAACGTTGATAACAAAATAGCCAAATGTACAACGTTACCTTCGTAATTTCGCGAAACAAAATGCTTAACAGTAACCTAAAATTAAGAAAATCAGATGTAAAAATAACTTGATATGAATGAACAATCATACATATACCAGTCTTACATTACCTTGAATCGTATTCCGAGTTGCCCAGACGACACGTTCTTCCGAAGTGGTCAGCCAATATGCGGACACCACTGGTTATCCGCCATCCCTTAATTAAAGGCTGGATCAATCATCCCCCGAGCGTTCCCATGGCCGAATCGGTATCTTAGGCGAATCTCCCCGCAAGCTCTGTCTAGCGGAAATAGTATTAGATAAACTGTTAAGATACCAAAACACCTGTTCAATGAAGGTATGTATAAAACGTTTGACCGTGTCAAAAGTTCACATAATATATATCATTTACTGGTCTCCTCACAACCTCATATTATAAAGTCACTGGGTGAGTTGGACTGTTTTTCACAAAACTGTGTACGAAATAGAAAAACGCATGTGCTTAATACAGAATGCGTGGTTGGTTCCTCGAAAAGGGAGATCATGTAGCTCGTTAAAAAAAACACATCTCTTAGCCAGATTTACAAGTTTCACTTTCTATTATTGGCACCAAACACGTATTGCATTGATCTTGTTTTAAGTAAACAGACATAAATAAGAACTAACTAACTGCATTTACCGGACCTGGTAGCGCAATCGTTAGAGCGTCGGCTCCAGGTACAGGAGGCCCCGGGTTCGATCCCGGGCCGCGACATACCAAAGTCGTTAAAAATGGTAGTGGTATAGCTCCCTTGCTAACGCTTAAGCAAATACAAAGGTAGTTCCACGACTGGTTGGCCCGGTGTCAGGATAATGTGACTGGGTGTGGTATCATGCCAGGTGTTCACGGCATGCTATACACAGTGAAGGCAGCACTATACCTGCTTCAAGTGGACACCGTCTCCAGATAACTGAAATACTGTTAGTGGGACGATAAACCCAATAAACTAACTGCATTTAAATAAAAAATACACATATTATAATTGCCGAATGACGGAATAAGACGATGACTGGATAAATATGAAGTTAGCAGGCAGGATTTCTTTGCTAAGCTTTTGTTTTGCTTTTATACGGTGGATAAAAGCAATATAAAATAAATGTATACTATGGGAAAAAAGAAACGCAACATTATAACCAATTAAAATAAAGGGAATTTTGTTTTAACAGTGAAAAACAACAAACAAAACAAATCGACAATTTCGTATGACATTAAAGATTGTTACTTTTAAGCTCAAGACTTCGAAGTTAACTCTGAATTGATTGTACTCTGTATATTTCATTTGCTTCATGAAATTATGAAGTATAGATCGGAAGTTGCGTTTCTTTTTTCCCCTAGTATATTATCATAACATGTTACATAGTTGTTTAGCGTGCGGATGACAACATTTAAATCAATCGGAACACCTCGGATAATTCACGAATCATCTCTCAGTTGTTTGTAGGAAGTCGGATCACCTCGGCCATTTCAATAAATGGGACTTATTTTGTGACAGAAGGTCAAAACAAAGATGGCAGTTCGGATGACAGCTCACTATAGAACGATGCCAGTTAAACTTCAATTTGTGGCTGCTTAAAATTTAAATCATCCAAGTTTAATTTACAAAGCGCAGCAAACAAAACAGCTGTCAAACGACGCTATTGTTTATGTTATAGGCATATTCTTTCGACTTCCGGCTTGAAGTATTATTGCACCAGATACATCCTAGGGATGATTGTCCCGATGACGGAATTAGCCGAGGAGTTCCGATTGTGAGATTGGTTTAATCACGGGTCGTTCTGACATTACCCGACAAGTTCCGATTAGGTCGGTCTTCCAGTTGACCTGTGGTGGTCGTCCTTTACCAATAATAAATAGGGGACGATTTAATGACCATTTTTGTGATTCTCGTCCCTGACATGTACGTTTCTGCTTGCACAATTTATAATACTATATTAATCAAAGCGCTTAAAATCGCTGTTTTGTCGGTGTAAGTTTGACCTTGTACGCGATAACAGGTGTGAAAAATTGATATGTACTTTAAGTGATTAAACAGAACACAGATCTATTATCTAATACCAAGCCAACTTACAGTCAAACTATTGTGCTAGCCTTAAGGCTTTGTAGTAACAACACTGGGTCTGGAAGTGCCTATTTAACGACACTTAGCAACTTACATTTCTACAAGGGGACCATTTGTCTTGACGGATTAAACAAACAAAAACTCTTGATAAATGGCTACTCAGCGAATTTGCATGCATAATATCAAGGCTTTAGCTTTTGCGGTTTCTGAAAATAAGAGTTTCAACATTTTCTTAAAACGCCATCAAGAATAAAAAAAAATCCATTTATAAAGTAAGACAATCTTAATATAAACAGCGATAAACACATACAAAGTCCTATCATCATTTAAATATATACCAAAGTATGAAAAGGCACAGAACAATGGTATAATCAACATACTTGATTCTATCATCTGTAAGCAGGTGTGTACTTTATGTATCAGTCATTACCGACCCCAACCATTAACTTGGGAACAAGTATACCTGTTAATGTTAATGTAGTAAACCTAATATAGCCTCACAAACGAGGAAGATAAAACATCGGTTATAATATTTTACTTGTTTATTAATATAAAATATTAATTTTCTGGCATAAATCATTATTTTAATATTTGTAACAGACTGAAAGTGTTGGTAAAAAGTGGATTAAGGCAGGATTAAGAAGTGATGGAGATTGTTGTGTACAGATAACAAAACAACATTTACAACGTTTTCATCATTAATACAGAGAGTGGCGTTATTTTTGTTGCTCACTTAATGCAAAACATCATTTTTAACCTTCATCACTTGCGAAGTTTAATATATTTACTGGAAAACATTAAACACATGTTGTACATTATACATTTCCAACACATAAGCAGTTTTAAGGTTTTAATACGATTTGATACAATCATTTTCTAAAATAACGTGTGCTTGTATCAACTTCATTGACACTTATCATAAGTCACCACTTATGAGGTGCCCAGGTTCTGAACCCGGCCAGTCTATTATACTGACACCGACGAGTCAGGCGTAATGTTGTCCCCTTAGCCACGAGCGTTAGGAGGGAAGCCACTACTACCAACTTTAAAGTCTTTGGTTTTTACTCGACCGGGGTTTGAACCCACGATCTCCCGGTCCGCAAGCCGACGCTCTTCCATATGAACTTTTGCGGCCGGTGCTTTAATATAACGCCACATTTATAACGTGTATCTTATTCAATAATATCATAGTTAGAAGCAAAAGGAGATCCCACCTTCCAAGGAAAATATTTGTCCTACATCCCCAGTCACCTCCACTTATCTGAATCAAAAAGGCCCCAAACCGAAAATATCCAATATAAAAATGACCAAGGAACAAAACGGCCTGGACCAGAAAGGCGGGTACCACAAAGGCCGGTATATAGTATGTATTGTTATGTATAAATGTAATAATTACAAACATATTGCATAATGTTAAATGCTGATTTATTTAATATAGTATGTATTGTTATGTATAAATGTAATAATTACAAACATATTGCATAATGTTAAATGCTTATTTATTTAATATAGCATGTATTGTTATGTATAAATGTAATAATTACAAACATATTGCATAATGTTAAATGCTGATTTATTTTAATATAGCATGTAATGTTATGTATAAATGTAATAATTACAAACATATTGCATAATGTTAAATGCTGATTTATTTAATATAGCATGTAATGTTATGTATAAATGTAATAATTACAAACATATTGCATAATGTTAAATGCTGATTTATTTAATATAGCATGTATTGTTATGTATAAATGTAATAATTACAAACATATTGCATAATGTTAAATGCTGATTTATTTAATATAGCATGTAATGTTATGTATAAATGTAATAATTACAAACATATTGCATAATGTTAAACGCTGATTTATTTAATATAGCCTGTAATGTTTTGTATAAATGTAATAATTACAAACATATTGCATAATGTTAAATGCTGATTTATTTAATATAGCATGTATTGTTATGTATAAATGTAATAATTACAAACATATTGCATAATGTTAAATGCTGATTTATTTAATATAGCATGTATTGTTATGTATAAATGTAATAATTACAAACATATTGCATAATGTTGAATGCTGATTTATTTAATATAGCATGTATTGTTATGTATAAATGTAATAATTACAAACATATTGCATAATGTTAAATGCCGATTAATTTAATATAGCATGTATTGTTATGTATAAATGTAATAATTACAAACATATTGCATAGTGTTACATGCTGATATTTAATATAGCATGTATTGTTATGTATAAATGTAATAATTACAAACATATTGCATAGTGTTACATGCTGATTTATTTAATATAGCATGTATTGTTATGTATAAATGTAATAATTACAAATATATTGCATAATGTTAAATGCTGATTAATTAAGTAGCCGAAACCGGAACTGTTGTTTGAGCGTTCGTGTGACCAGGTGACATCGTGCGAATGTTAGATATAGGTTTATAAAAATAACTTATGGTATGTAAATAACACAGCAAGTAATATTCAAACACCCTTCACACTATCCGTTGCGCATTCGTGAGAAGATGGCGGGTGGTTTTTTGAACTCGGGATTTTAAAAAGGAAAATTTTAATAAATTCGAGAGATATTCTGACATTTCTGGACTTTTTTGCGGTGGAAATCATTATTGTAGTGACTAAGCACTATATTGGACTTTGTTGGACTTCTAATCCGACACAATGGGCAAAACGTCAAACAAGAGGAACAGTGAGGTGATTACCCCACCCAACATAGAGCCTAAGCGGACAGGTACGACAGGTATGTCTACAGTTACACAGTCGTCCACACAGGTGACACCTGTTGGTAACATGACACAAACGCCGTATGGGGTACAGCACGCAAACGCTAACATGCCCAACATTTCCAACATGTCCATAAGCCCAATGTTTCAATATCCGCAGTATCCGCTGTATCATCAACCTATGATGCCAGGTTGTGCACCGGTGCCGCAGTCTCCTGTGACAACAGACCAGGGTACGCCCATTATGCTATCACAGTCCCAAAGTTCACGCAACATTGATAGTGAGGATATGTTGTCTAAAATAATCTCCCGTTTGGACAAAATTGATGACAAACTTTGTCAACTAGACAAAATAACCGTTTCAATTTCTAAGATCTCTGATCGATTGTCTATGGTTGAAAACAAGTGCAATGAAATTGAAAAAAATCAGATATTCATTGACGGTAAATATGAAACCATCTCCAAACATGTTGATATAAGTATATCTGATGTGGCCAAATTGAAATGTGAGGTAACACAGTTAAGGGATGAGAACAAATCGCTAAAACAAATTAATAGTAGTTTGAGTGAAGATGTGATAGATCTTAAATGCCGCTCAATGCGGGATAATCTTTTGTTTTTTGGCATTAAAGAGGATGATGAAGGTGTACGAGTGACAGCCCCATCACCCCAACACGGCGCACAGTCCATGCCAAAATGCCAGTAACTTACGTTCGACACAGGCCCGTGAAAGTAAGGAGGATTGCATTGAAAAGGTGTTGCAGTTTTGCCAGTCCATGCTACACATCGATAATCCGGGACAAGTGCTTCAAATTGACAGATCTCACAGGATAGGGAACTCGACCTCCAATAAAACTCGCCCAATTGTTGTCCGCTTTAAAGAAACGAACTCCAAGCTTCGCGTGAAGGATGCACTTCGAGGAGCTGATCTCCGAAATATACCATTTAATGTCGCGGACCAGTACCCGACGGAAGTGCTTGAAAGGCGCTAGGTGCTCGTTATATATATATATATATATATATATATATATATATATATATATATATATATATATATATATATATATACTAAAACTTTAAAAATACAGAATTGTTTTATATATATATATATATATATATATATAAAACAATTGTGTATTTTTAAAGTTTTAGTAAATTGTTATAGAAACGTACCTCTTAATTTTTCTGTAAACATCTCTTATAAATGGCATATACAAAAACACAAGTGTACTTACCTTATTCCAAAATAGTGAAATAATGGTATGTTACAGTTTAAGTAAATTGTTATATAAACGTAACTATCTAACTTTTCTGTAAATTTCTCTTATAAAAATAGTATATAAACATACCTTACTGGACATACCCTATTGTACCCGCTTGTAGCAAATAGTGCATAACTGCTAAAAGATGTATTTACTAATAATACACTCATGAAACATTTGAATTGCTTGTAGAAATAATACAGGTATAACATAAATGAATATTTATATTCTCTTTAATCATGCTTTTCTATAAATACTTGGTCATTTTGTACTGTATTATATACTGCCATCTTCTCCAACTTTTGTATATTGTTTTGTACTTGGCAATAGCCAAAATGGTTATGTCAATAAAAGTTTTAATTGAATTGAATATCTCATTGGAGGAGCCCGACTGCGGCGCAGTTTATATTTGGAATTTTTAAACGAAAAATTAAAGTAAAAAAATGCCAAAGAGGTAATAGTCCGAGAATAAAATAATTAATTGAATCTTGAATTAAATTAACGGAGGATTAAGGCCGATAAAACTGACAAAATGCAAATAGTACAAGAATAGTATATCGAAATAATTGTAATGTATATATATTAAAATGACAAACACATTGTTTTATACCTTGTTGGCTTTTTTGGGGAAAGGGACATGGGGCTGTTCTTAAAACGGGCCACGGTTTATAATTTCTATTAATTTTGTTTTTAATTTTAATTTAATTTTTCTTCCAGCTGCCTAATGATATGAAGTGGTTCGACGTTTGCCTCATGTCTTTGTTCACAAATCATAGCTGGACGTCAGTAACTACATGAAAAAGATATTTTGCATATATTTTTGAGTAATCACAGAAACATCGCCCAAGTCCCGCGGCATTCTTTTCTTGATGGCTTTATAAGAAAACGTTGAAACTCTTCTTGTCAAAAACTGAGAGAGCTAAAGGCTTGATATTATGTATGCAAACTCATTGAGTGGTCATTTATCAAGAGCGTTTGGATGGAATGGGATGGTATTTGTCGGCATATTTGCCGATACTGTGTAGCGACTTTTCTATCGTTATAGCATAGGGGCATTTATGAGGTGCCCAAGGACTGAACCCGGCCGCTCCATTATACTGACACCGACAAGTCAGGCGTAATGCTGTCCCCTTAGACCCGAGCGTTGGGAGGGAAGCCACTACTACCAACTTTAAAGTCTTTGGTTTGACCCGGCCGGGGTTTGAACCCACGACCTCCCGATCCACAAGCCGACGCTTCTACCAATTGAGTTATTGCGGCCGGTCAAGAGTTTCGTTTAATCCGTCAATCCGTCTTCTACTAAACTATATGAGGTGTGTTTCCTTGGTGTCATTGTATCAAGAATATTTAAAGAATTATGAACAGTAATTAAACAAACAAACAACAAAAAGTGTAATAACAATAAACATCCAGGTCGTCGTTTTCAAAAGGGTTTGGGGATTGTTACGACCGGTGTCGCTTTTTAAGATTTATTTATAAAATGGAACGTTTACTAAACGACGAAATGGTGTGACAAAAAGAACAAGCCAGCAACAAACTATTACAATACTGTTTTATTTAAAAGCAACAACAATTGAATCTATAGCGTAACAATATAATATCAAATATATCAGACAAAATTTGAGAATAGAATGCAAAAAAAACAAAACATGTTAGCTAACAGTTTGTCCCTTTAGGAGGTGTCCCTTTAACATTCCAATTAATAATCCAACGTCGATTAATCCTGAAGAGTTTTCGGTAGAATGTCCTCGTAGACACGCACGGTTGAAATAATACAAAGGTAGAACAATACACGAATGTAATTGATATAATTCCAAATCCAACACTTTAATATTTTTATCACTGTAGAATATAATAAGTCCACGTAAGTTCCAACAAAGAAATAATTAATATAGAAGCTGCAAGTATTTCCAAACTCTATGTCCAAACTCTATGTCCAAACTTTATATCCAAACTTCCAACTTAAATCGGCTAACAAGCCCGTATATAGACCAAACGAATTTCTAGAACGCGTAAGTCTCCAGAACATTCACGAAACCCAGTTAAAAATAAACACATGAACTTTCTAGCATGATCCCTTTTTTTTTCTAGCAGTTACGCGAATGCTACGTCATGTGAAATACGTCATGCGAAATACGTCATGACTACTACGATAAACAACCCCTTAACCTGACTAGCGTAACCTTAAACGCTGGTGTACTACTGTAGATAACAGGATATATAAGTAATCAAAGAACAGAACAGAACATATTTTTATTCAGATTTGTACTCTTGTACGTCATCGTATTAAAAACACAAACAAAGTGTCCGGTTTAGTTATTTATATGAAAGAGAAAAAATAAAAATGACAATATATTAAGCTTTTTATGTGATAGTTGCATTATAATAGACATAAAAGAAACAACATAAGATAATTAACTTTATGTATTATTTACGCTTATGTTCATTCTTACTAAGATAGTTTTCTTGATAAAAAGGGAGAGATTAATAAGTATGTTTTATGTTTTGAATCAAACAGCAAACACCTTTTATATACAGACGGTCTGTTATACAAAGTTGAGTTGAGGTATTTTCTTCTTAAATCAGTGTATACTGGGCATAAAAAATGAACGACATCTTCGATGTCGTTATTTCATAGCAAACAGTATCTGCTTTCTCTAGATACAGGATTTCTTGAAAATCGTTCAGTATGAATTCTTAGAGAATGCGCAGAAATTCTCATTTTTGTAATACAATGTCTTAGATCATTTGGTTAAATATCCAAGTATGGTTCGTAGTTTTGCATGTCCTTTATATTCTTATTAAAATCAAATAAATTATTACTATTCAATAAGCCATACCATTCTTGTGTAAAAGTGTGTATAATATGTTGTTTAAATATCAGAGGGAATGTTTTCTTATATTAATTGAATTTTGATTCTGAAACACTTCTAAAAAACATACCTGTCTTATAATTTTTTTGACATTGTAAACTTTTTTTTTTTGCAACCATTTAAACAATCTTCCAAACCTTGTTTATACAATGACACAGTTATTTTATTTGCAGAATGATTATTTTACACCAGTACTTAATAATTCTCACTAAACGAGTAATATATAAATGGTTGCGTCCAAGTTCTACATAAACAGCTACAGTACTTGTACTAGAACGGACATTTTATATATTTTTAAACAAAATTTAAGTGCAGACTTTTGCTTGGACAGAACCCCCACAACTCACAAGTTTCAGTAAACACATATACAAACCAATGTACGACGGTACTGAAGTGAAGGTTATATTGTACACAAACACATCACTAAATCATATACCTGTACACATCATACTTAAAATAAATCCGCTTACTGAACATAATATGTATTACAACGTTAACACCCTCACTGTCTAACGGCTTCAATCGGTAACAAAGCTACACAACACAGAAGTTTTAACCCGCTTGAATGTCAGCACATGTAAATGTGAAAAGGCTTAAGACGTTTAGTAGTCAATGCCAGTAAACAGTACGGAGACCAATATTTAAAGGCCGGATTTTGATGTGGTGTTCAATAATAATATTATGATGGTTCTTACATAACAAATATATAAGGCAAAGTCCTATGAGCATTGCAACATATACAAAAATTTGGAAAAGACACAGGACCAAGGTATTTACATGTACGCCAAATGTAAAAATGAGAACAAATTCGTGATGAGTCATTTAACAATAAGAGCAAACCCAACAGCAAACTAATTTCTGGAGCGAAAATGGTCAATAAATTGGGGAAATAAAATTCCTCACCAACGCCGCAAATCTGTTTTAAAAGATGTATAATGCCTCAATTTCAATTTAATATAATTACATTTAAGGTACAATTAACTAGTTAAGGCACTCCTTTAGAAATATATCTGGCAAACTTTAAACAGGCATTCGATCATTTGTCTATATCTTATGCATGTAACTTCTTACCATTGTCCTGGCGAACTCGTAAACAATTGCTGCATAAAGTTAATTTATTTATTTATTTGGGTTTTACGGCACACCGACACTTAACAGGTCATACGGCGACGAATACGAAAAGTTTAATGCGAATAGAGAATAATCAGGTTATAACTTAACTATGTGAGTACAATATAGAAAAATACAAAAATCTATCAGGTTAAAATAATACGTGAACTACAATCGAAAATAGGTTATTATATTAAATGGTTTAAAAAATTTATAACTTATTAAGAATACTAATGTCATTCAAGAAGCAAACAAGTTTAGAATCCGACACTGTCCTAAATCGTTTGTGCATGTTATGGACATTAAATACTTCGACCGTATGTGGTCTGTGTCGATACACTGTAATAAAATATGGTTGACTGTCAGTGGTTCCTGGCAAGAAACACATACAGGTTGAACTTCTTTTTTTTAAAAGATATGAATGAGTTAATCTAGTATGTCCAATGCGACAGCGAGTAAGAACTACGTCTTCCCGCCTACTTTCTCTGCAAGTAGAGATATTGGCACCGACGTTAGGTTTAATGGTGTTTAATTTGTTGTAAACAGTATTTTCTCAACTTGTTTGGTTAAAATATATCGATTAATAAGTAGTTTAAGTGATGCAAAGTGATACAGAGTGTGTGATGCAAAGATCTGTCTCAGTAAGGGCTGAAGCAGATTTTGCACTTTTATCTGCATCCTCGTTTCCTCGGATGCCTACATGACTAGGGAGCCAACAGAAGAAGGTTTCGTTAGTGTCATATAAACTTTTAAGTTTGACAAGAACAGTGCGAATATGTGGACTTGAATAATTCAGTGAATGTATGCTCTGCAATACAGACAATGAGTCTGAAAATATAACATATTTTTCTCCGGTATGTTCTGAAAAGAAATCAAGGCTTAGATTTATAGCCTGGATTTCAGCGGCGAAGATAGACGGGTATGAGTTTAAGTAAAAGCTCTTTATTACATTGCTTCAGTTGTTAAACAGCTACAAGATCAAATATATTCACACCTCACAGTGAACACAAATAATGTGATTTGTTCTTTCTCTGTTACAGTTGTATCTTGATACAATTAAGAAAAATCGATGTGCACATGAAACGAAATTGGTAACTGTAAAATTATATTTCCAAAAGCAACTTGACTGTTAGTCCGATGGATCGAGTAAATGATAGAAGACCTTGGCCACACTTCAAAGCAATGTTTTGTCTTTCTACAGTGATCCTATTTTCAGTGTATGTAAATTGACTTATTGACTTCACACCATTGGCTTTTGCATTCCAATGTTCTGAATCAATAAAATCAATGCAGGTAATATTTGCTTTCTGTGACAGCTCTCGTATACGGATCAGAAGTTTGCCAAACATTCTTACAGTACATGATACGTCACAATGCGCTTTTCCCTCTTCAAGAAGAGACTTAGCATAAGTATCTAACAGCAAATAATTGTTCACAATGAAGTAAACACCAGATTAACTCTGCATTATTTCCAAGTAAGCCTCTAACTGCAACCTGATAACTTGGTTAGCTAGTGAAGTCAACATTATGGACCCTAGCGCAGCCTGTCCGGATCAGACCCCGGCCGTGGGACTAGAGGCTCGAGCTTGGGTCGGTGGAAGTCGGAAGGACTTGCCTCTGCTGAACCCTTTACGTTGAGATGAAGATCTCATCAAATATGTAAATATTATATATACCTAAAGCATTGACAATGTCCAAGATCCCCTTTGGCATGTAGAGATTATACATACCTAAATAATTGACATTGTCCAAGATCCCCTTTGACATGTAGACATTATGCATACCTAAAGCATTGACATTGTCCAAGATCTCCTTTGACATGTAGAAATTATACATACCTGAAGCATTGACATTGTCCAAGATCACCTTTGACATGTAGAAATTATGCATACCTAGAGCATTGACATTGTCCAAGATCACCTTTGACATGTAGAAATTATGCATACCTAGAGCATTGACATTGTCCAAGATCCCCTTTGACATGTAAAAGTTATACATACCTAAAGCATTGACATTGTCCAAGATCCCCTTTGACATGTAGAAATTATACATACCTAAAGCATTGACATTGTCCAAGATCCCCTTTGACATGTAGAAATTATGGATACCTAGAGCATTGACATTGTCCAAGATCTCCTTTGACATGTAGAAATTATACATACCTGAAGCATTGACATTGTCCAAGATCACCTTGACATGTAGAAATTATGCATACCTAGAGCATTGATATTGTCTAAGATCCCCTTTGACATGTAAAAGTTATACATACCTAAAGCATTGACATTGTCCAAGATCCCCTTTGACATGTAGAAATTATACATACCTAAAGCATTGACATTGTCCAAGATCCCCTTTGACATGTAGAAATTATGCATACCTAAAGCATTGACATTGTCTAAGATTCCCTTTGACATGTAGAAATTATACATACCTAAAGCATTGACATTGTCCAAGATCCCCTTTGACATGTAGAAATTATGCATACCTAGAGCATTGACATTGTCCAAGATCCCCTTTGACATGTAGAAATTATACATACCTAAAGCATTGACATTGTCCAAGATCCCCTTTGACATGTAGAAATTATGCATACCTAAAGCATTGATATTGTCTAAGATTCCCTTTGACATGTAGAAATTATACATACCTAGAGCATTGACATTGTCTAAGATCCCCTTTGACATGTAGACATTATGCATACCTAGAGCATTGATATTGTCTAAGATTCCCTTGGACATGTAGAAATTATACATACCTAAAGCATTGATAGTGTCTAAGATTCCCTTTGACATGTAGAAATTATACATACCTTAAGCATTGATATTGTCCAAGATCCCCTTTGACATGTAGAAATTATGCATACCAAGAGCATCGATATTGTCCAAGATCCCCTTTGACATGTAGAAATTATGCATACCTAGAGCATTGATATTGTCTAAGATTCCCTTTGACATGTAGAAATTATACATACCTAAAGCATTGATATTGTCTAAGATTCCCTTTGAAATGTAGAAATTATACATACCTAAAGCATTGATATTGTCCAAGATCCCCTTTGACATGTAGAAATTATGCATACCTAGAGCATTGATATTGTCCAAGGTTCCCAACGACATGTAGAAATTATACATACCTAAAGCATTGATATTGTCCAAGATCTCCTTTGACATGTAGAAAGTATACATACCTAAAGCATTGACATTGTCTAAGATCCCCTTTGACATGTAGAAATTATACATACCTAGAGCATTGACATTGTCCAAGATCCCTTTTCACATGTAGAAATTATACATTCCTAGAGCATTGACATTGTCCAAGATCCCTTTTGACATGTAGAAATTATACATACCTAGAGCATTGACATTGTCCAAGATCCTTTTTGACATGTAGAAATTATACATACCTAGAGCATTGACATTGTCCAAGATCCCCTTTGACATGTAGAAATTATACATACCTAGAGCATTGACATTGTCTAAGATCCCCCTTGACATGTAAAAGTTATACATACCTAAAGCATTGACATTGTCCAAGATCCCCTTTGACATGTAGAAATTATACATACCTAGAGCATTGACATTGTCCAAGATCCTTTTTGACATGTAGAAATTATACATACCTAGAGCATTGACATTGTCCAAGATCCCCTTTGACATGTAGAAATTATACATACCTAGAGCATTGACATTGTCTAAGATCCCCCTTGACATGTAGAAATTATACATACCTAGAGCATTGACATTGTCCAAGATCCACCTTGACATGTAGAAATTATACATACCTAGAGCATTGACATTGTCCAAGATCCCCTTTGACATGTAGAAATTATACATACCTAGAGCATTGACATTGTCTAAGATCCCCCTTGACATGTAGAAATTATGCATACCTAAAGCAATGACATTGTCCAAGACCCCCTTTGACATGTAGAAATTATGCATACCTGAAGCATTGATATTGTCCAAGACCCCCTTTGACATGTAGAAATTATGCATACCTGAAGCATTGACATTGTCCAAGATCCCCTTTGACATGTAGAAATTATGCATACCTAAAGAATTGACATTGTCCCAGATCCCCTTTGACATGTAGAAATTATACATACCTGAAGCATTGACATTGTCCAAGATCCCCTTTGACATGTAGAAACTATGCATACCTAAAGAATTGACATTGTCCAAGATCCGCTTTGACATGTAGAAATTATGCATACCTAAAGCATTGACATTGTCCAAGACCCCCTTTGACATGTAGAAATTATACATAGCTAAAGCATTGATATTGTCCAAGATCCCCTTTGACATGTAGAAATTATGCATACCTAGAGCATTGACATTGTCCAAGATCCCCTTTGACATGTAGAAATTATGCATACCTAAAGCATTGATATTGTCCAAGATCACCTTTGACATGTAGAAATTATGCATACCTAAAGCATTGACATTGTCCAAGATCCCCTTTGACATGTAGAAATTATGCATACCTAAAGCATTGACATTGTCCAAGATCCCCTTTGACATGTAGAAATTATACATACCTAGAGCATTGACATTGTCCAAGATCCCCTTTGACATGTAGAAATTATGCATACCTAAAGCATTGACATTGTCCAAGATCCCCTTTGACATGTAGAAATTATGCATACCTAAAGCATTGACATTGTCCAAGATCCCCTTTGACATGTAGAAATTATACATACCTAGAGCATTGACATTGTCCAAGATCCCCTTTGACATGTAGAAATTATACATACCTAGAGCATTGACATTGTCTAAGATCCCCCTTGACATGTAGAAATTATACATACCTGAAGCATTGACATTGTCCCAGATCCCCTTTGACATGTAGAAATTATGCATACCTAAAGCAATGACATTGTCCAAGACCCCCTTTGACATGTAGAAATTATGCATACCTGAAGCATTGACATTGTCCAAGATCCCCTTTGACATGTAGAAATTATGCATACCTAAAGAATTGACATTGTCCCAGATCCCCTTTGACATGTAGAAATTATACATACCTGAAGCATTGACATTGTCCAAGATCCCCTTTGACATGTAGAAACTATGCATACCTAAAGAATTGACATTGTCCAAGATCCGCTTTGACATGTAGAAATTATGCATACCTAAAGCATTGACATTGTCCAAGACCCCCTTTGACATGTAGAAATTATACATAGCTAAAGCATTGATATTGTCCAAGATCCCCTTTGACATGTAGAAATTATGCATACCTAGAGCATTGACATTGTCCAAGATCCCCTTTGACATGTAGAAATTATGCATACCTAAAGCATTGATATTGTCCAAGATCACCTTTGACATGTAGAAATTATACATACCTAAAGCATTGATATTGTCCAAGATCACCTTTGACATGTAGAAATTATGCATACCTAAAGCATTGACAATGTCCAAGATCCCCTTTGACATGTAGACATTATGCATACCTAGATCATTGACATTGTCCAAGATCCCCTTTGACATGTAGAAATTATGCATACCTAAAGCATTGACATTGTCCAAGATCCCCTTTGACATGTAGAAATTATGCATACCTAAAGAATTGACATTGTCCAAGATCCCCTTTGACATGTAGAAATTATGCATACCTAAAGCATTGACATTGTCCAAGATCCCCTTTGACATGTAGAAATTATGCATACCTAGATCATTGACATTGTCCAAGATCCCCTTTGACATGTAGAAATTATGCATACCTAAAGAATTGACATTGTCCAAGATCCCCTTTGACATGTAGAAATTATGCATACCTAAAGCATTGACATTGTCCAAGATCCCCTTTGACATGTAGAAATTATGCATACCTAAAGAATTGACATTGTCCAAGATCACCTTTGACATGTAGAAATTATGCATACCTAGAGCATTGACATTGTCCAAGATCCCCTTTGACATGTAGAAATTATGCATACCTAGAGCATTGACATTGTCCAAGATCCCCTTTGACATGTAGAAATTATGCATACCTAAAGCATTGATATTGTCCAAGATCCCCTTTGACATGTAGAAATTATGCATACCTAAAGCATTGACATTGTCCAAGATCCCCTTTGACATGTAGAAATTATACATACCTAAAGCATTGACATTGTCCAAGATCCCCTTTGACATGTAGAAATTATGCATACCTAGAGCATTGACATTGTCCAAGATCCCCTTTGACATGTAGAAATTATGCATACCTAAAGCATTGACATTGTCCAAGATCCCCTTTGACATGTAGAAATTATGCATACCTAGATCATTGACATTGTCCAAGATCCCCTTTGACATGTAGAAATTATGCATACCTAAAGCATTGACATTGTCCAAGATCCCCTTTGACATGTAGAAATTATACATACCTAGAGCATTGACATTGTCCAAGATCCCCTTTGACATGTAGAAATTATGCATACCTAAAGCATTGACATTGTCCAAGATCCCCTTTGACATGTAGAAATTATGCATACCTAAAGCATTGACATTGTCCAAGATCCCCTTTGACATGTAGAAATTATGCATACCTAGAGCATTGACATTGTCCAAGATCCCCTTTGACATGTAGAAATTATGCATACCTAGAGCATTGACATTGTCCAAGATCCCCTTTGACATGTAGAAATTATGCATACCTAAAGCATTGACATTGTCCAAGATCCCCTTTGACATGTAGAAATTATGCATACCTAGAGCATTGACATTGTCCAAGATCCCCTTTGACATGTAGAAATTATGCATACCTAAAGCATTGACATTGTCCAAGATCCCCTTTGACATGTAGAAATTATGCATACCTAGAGCATTGACATTGTCCAAGATCACCTTTGACATGTAGAAATTATACATACCTAGAGCATTGACATTGTCTAAGGTTCCCAACGACATGTAAACATGATACTTACCTTAAGCTCTGACACTGTCCAAGATTCCTTCCGACATGTAAGCATTATACATACATAAAGCTGTGAAATTGCCCAAATATGTAGATATTATACAAAAGTACAATGGGACAACTAACGACAAGCTCTGAGTGTACAAAGGGCTCATACCTGCCTAATAATGGTATGAATCGATTTAGATATTTTAATATACTTTGATGCAACAGTTTATCAATAGGAATATATGACAAAGTCCTATGAGCATTGCAACATATACCAAACTCCGAAAAGTCACAGAACAAAGGTATTTCACATGCAAGCCAAGTGAAAAGTAAGAACAAATTTGTGATGAGTCATTTAACGAAAAGAGCAAACCCGACAGTTACCGCCTTGGAACGGTCAGTCGGCAGTATTGACCGACTGGGGTGCTTAAACCGGTTTAACAGAGCTCTAACCTCACACTTCCTGACGAGTTTTTCTAATGCAAGCAATGAAAAGAAAAACGATCTATTTGAATTCAAAATGTCCAAGCGCTGATATTTTCTATAAGTTATGACGAAAGTTGTGATGTCATTGAAAAATAATGTCCTCATTGTGTTGAGAAAAGAATCTTGTATAATTTCGATTTGAAAAACTTCACAAAAATGGTTGACTATAAATAATAATATCTTTCTGATTCATGAACAAACATGACCAGAGACGAATAAATTGTTGTAGCATCCTGTTCATGTGAAGATGGAATTGAAGTATCGTTCAAACTAGTATGTGACAGGTGTTTTCTTGTCTTCCATTAGGCCACCATGCAGCATATGTGTCAATAATCTTAACAACGAATATAGAAACATAGAAAGTTTTCATACTAGCTTTAAAGACAGTCAGTCATCTTGTCTGACGTGACTGTTTATTCTCCGGCGGTATGTTATTTTAAGCACACTTGTGTACATCCGTTCACTCTTCTACAAACACTGACACATAATTCAAAGTACTTAAACGTTGCTCGATTTGTTTCCTTGTAATAAGACGTGGTGTAGTAATATGGACCTCCAAATAAACTGTGTCACATCTTTATATATAGGCAATATTCTTCTTCACAATCACTGGATTGCGTGCACCTGCATCTTTTGTTCATTTAATTTTATATATGTCTACAATAAGGAAATACGTGAGTTTGATTTGTATTTCTTTTTTTCTTCAAATTTTTAGAATATTCAGGAATGTAAACATATTTTTTTTAGTTTATACACACCTGTTTAATGAAAGATACCAATGATCTAAGAAACGAATATTTACGAAGCTAAGAAAGAACAAATTTACTTTATTGTTTTTAAAATGCCACTTTTTGTTATTTTATCATGTGTTCTAATGTTAAATTACATATATTATGCTAACGGCATTGACCAGAGTTCTAAATATGTTAAAACAAAATGTGTACTGACGGATCAAAAACCTGTGGTATGAATTTATATATCATTTTAATAAGCTCGTCAATTTCAAAACGTTAATTATCTACTAAAACCTCTCATTTAAAAACCAATATGCATGCTATGGAAGTAAGTTGTGCAGTTAAATCCTGAAATTCGTATTTTCTTGAAAGTAATATTAAGTTTGTATTTTAAACACAAAAAATATTCAGCAAAATATGATATATGAATGTTTGGTTTTACTTTTTTGACACGAGATTTATCGCAGCCACATTGTCGTGATTATATATATCATTTATAGCTTCATCTGAATGTATAAACGAGCTTCGTATTAATTGAATATTGACATACATAAGAAATTATCTAGACTATTTCTAATGAATCTATATTTTTTTCGAAAGTTACATTAGATGTCACGTCTTCGGTATGTATTTAATGAACCGTGCGCACAAATTCATTGTATGTGTATTTTTCGAAATATTTTTTACATCTGTCAATGTTCGATTTTATCTTTCATGTAACTATTAGTTAGCACAGAATTTTTTTTTAATATAACTTGAACATTCATTTCATGTAAATCGCCAAATTTTACGCCGCAATGTACTAAATTGCATCAACCAGTATTTTATTTCATACATAATATGGCGCCCACACCTGACCGGTTAGAACTCCACAAAAGCGTGGGTTTAAATCCTTGTTAAAGCTTAATCTGATAAGACCGTACAGCTGACATGTTATATGTCGGTGGTTCTACAGAGACAAGTGGGATTTGCCGTTACTGCGCAGCGACATTTCTATCATTATAGCACAGGGGCACTTATGAGGTGCCAGGGGACTGAACCCGGCCGGTCCATTATACTGACACCGACTAGTCAGGCGTAATGCTTCCCCCTTAGTCCCGAGCGTTAGGAGGGAAGCCACTACTACCAACTTTAAAGTCTTTGGTTTGACCCGGCCGGGGTTTGAACCCACGACCTCCCGATCCGCAAGGCGACAAAGACAAGTTTCTGGCCATACTTACCTAGCATAGCTGGACGCTACCATTGTGAATGTGACTGTATCGTTGCGATAAAACGGTAACTCCAATTAAGTCAACACCAATTTCGCTGTGCACATGCTGTTTACATCCACTACAATGATTTCTATCCTATTAACACTCGAGATGTGGGGATGTGAAGAGTGTACATCCGGCATGGGACACATAGCCTTGGACTGGAGTAGCCTTTGCACATTTCTTCCTGTCTGCTTGTTGCTTTATATAAAGTACTGACTACTATAAATTGAACACTTGCCCCTTATATGTTTAAATGTAAACAGTACAGCTTAAAACAGAGCACTGTTGTGTGGTATTTCTTTCAGTTGAAACGAGTGTCTAAATCTTTAAAATGGCGACCGGGGGAAATGCCGAAAGCTGGTCAGAGGCATACATTGAATACCCGTGTTATTTATGCGAAAAGGACAGCAAACAATCAGATTCGGGACACTATTGCGTATTCTGCAAAACCTTCTTGTGCCTGAACTGTTTATCAGGTCATAACAAATTTACTGCCGATCATCAAGTATTGGCGGTGAGTGATACTAAGTTTCAGAAAGTGCTCACCGAGAGATGTATGGACCATCCGGATGAAGTAATTGAGCTGTATTGCCGAAAGCACGACGCGCTTTTGTGTAATACGTGCGAAAGGCTTAGTCACAGGTATGTTTCGTTACATGTTAGATTATTGTTTACTAAGGTACATTGTCACACCGTTGTAACAATAATTGTTTTACGGAAATAACTGTGGACCAATGACACAACAATTGTACAAGCACATGTGACAGTAAGATCGGTATTATAACCTTTCTGTAATGAAACTATACCGTTTTCCCGCTTTGTCAATGTTTCGTAAAAGTCGCTTGTTAGTAAAGGAATTATTGCAGACGCGCTGTTTAATAAAAAATGACCTTTTTATTTGAGGATCATTGTGCCTTACAACTTCACACACTTAAACATTTTTTACAGAATTTTCACTTCACTTGTTATGCTGTCTCAGTCAAACACAAATGCTTAATCAACTACAAACGTAGAATACATTGGCATACTCGAATTTAAGTCAATACCTGATAATATAAATTAATATCACATTACAAGAAGCAAACAATTGAAATTCTTTTGGTTGGTTTTAGATTTAATTTACAAACTTGTTTTTTTAATCATAACATTAATTAAATAAGGATATACTGACTGAATGTTCTCATTTTTACATGCTGCATGAGTGTATAAAAATATTGGAAATTTTATCCAAACAGAAACGCATGTACTAAGCAACAAAGTTTTTGTTTGTGTTTGTTTGTGTTTTAAGTTGCTGTTGTTTTTCTATGCATTTGTTTGATTTTCGTTAGCTTTTCTATGTATGTTGAAAGAAACATCGACGCATTACATTGCCTGTGACTTAGCATAAAATACACGACGAACATTTTAATTTTGGCGATATCTGCTATGTTTCTTTGTTATCTCCCTTACATCACTGTCAAATTATAGTTAATTTACTGATACTGGAAGTACTGATAAGTCTCTAGTCATCACATTGGTCTTTAGATTTATTAAACTGTCATTTCTTGTGATTTACACGATTTAATCATATGCTGTAAGTAACCTTCCATAATACAAGCACCAATCAAGTAGGTAAACGTGCATGTGAAATAAAGAATACATGGTTGGTGCCGAGAATGAGAAAGTGTGTCTGGTGAGCGAGAAGCGAATATCGTGGCGATGTATTCGATTTATCCTGCTTTTAATCGTTTATATGAAATTAAAAAAAAAATCAAAATAGGAAATCGGTAAACAAACTAGGAAGATAGAAGAAAAATAACGGAAAAACAATAACCGCTTTACTCCTTCTTTATTCAGACATGAACCTCCGTTCAAAAAAAGTTTTTTTTTCTCAATGTCAACATATATAAATGGTAAAAAAATACACGAATTATTGCATAAATCGGCGAAAAAGCATTAATTACACGTTTCATTAAGAGCGTGTGAACATAACTTATGTAAACAGTGTATTCATACGCGTGGTTTGGTCACGTGACATATTAACTGGATATTACTAAGTTTATCCGGCAAGGCTTTATCCAGCACATTTACGCGTGAAAGCCGGATAAACATGCATTTGACGCAATCCTACTTCTTATAAATACTTCTGAAATTAATGGAAAAAATATATGATCTTGTCATACACCCTAGTTTTGTAAGTGGAAACTACATTTATTACCAACAAGCTCTCCCCAATGGATACAAAAAACGGTTTACATGAACTGATAGAAATTACGCAAATTGAAAATAGAAAATGGATCGAATTGCATATTTGACCGTGTTCTCGTTGTATTTGATTTAATTGTGAACAGTGATCAGTTAATACTTATGCGGAGGAAAATAACAAAAATAATACTTCTACTGACATAATTAAAATTATCGAAAGTCATAAAATTTATTATGTTGAAAAATGTTTGTAAACACAATGCATAAATAAATAAATAAACCAATAAACAAATGAACGAATGAACGAACATATATATTTTACGCGGTTTAGGACCCATATGAAAAAAATTATTCATTGGAGCACATTGCATTGTCACTATGCTCAAATGAAACAGATTGTAGGAAAATAGACGAACTATGTTTATACACTTTACATGTAATGATGAATGTATTTATGTATAACTTTTGAGTATTAAAGCGTGTAGTCCATAGACAGTTAATAAATATTTGCAAAAAAGCTGGGTAAATCTTATTGCCGATCTCCCGCTTTATTGGGACAAGCAACATACAAAAATGAATGAAATTGGATAGCAGACGATGCAAATATTTTCTTTACCCATTACAATCCATCAACTTGGTTGTTTTCAGGAATCTGAACTCATCTATGACAGTTTTAACACAAGTGTACATTGTATTCTTTCAGAAAATGCGAAGACGTTAAAAAATTGAGCGACAGTTCCAATGAACTCAGTTCCCAAACAGAAATACAAGCTGTTCCCGATAAGTTAAAGTCTGCGCTCAAGCAGGTTAATTGGATCATTGATTCTTTGGATAAAAACATTGAGAGCGTAATACAGAAAGGACAAGCATATAGAAAAGAACTAGACGATTACGAACAGAAACTGCTGGAAAAACTAAAAGAATTAAAAACAAAGAGCATGAAGGATATCGAGCATGCCCAACAGCAAATCATTTCCGCAGCAAATGAAAGTCGAAAGGAGTGTGTCAAAATAAAGGAAAATATATGCCAATGTATGGAGGAAGTACAAAGATCTCAAAATCGCATGGCTCATTTAATTGTTGTGAAGAAGAAGGGACAAGTTATTGTAGAAAGGGCCAGGAATGTGTGTAGGGAGTCTGAAAATATGATAAAGGACAGCATATTCAGCTTTAGGTCTAATAAACAAATAGCTGATTCTTTGAATAGCTTTAGTTCCCTGGTAACGCAAGTAAAGTTGTACAAAATCAGACATGTTAGTAATACCGACCTTAAGATAAAATATGATAAAAATGTATGTAATATCTATGGCATTTGTTGCCTTGGTGACGGGAACCTGGTCCTGACTGATTTAAGCAACAATAGACTGAAGCGTTTGGATCCTTCAAACAACAACGTAATTGACCACTGTGACATGAGTGAGGGGCCAGTTGGTGTATGCAGCATTGGTCCACATGAAGTGGCGGTAAGTAGTCACCTAACTACGCCTTACTCAAGGGGTTCTAGCCATAACTCCTATTCACGTAAATATGTACAAAACACATAAAAAGCAATTAATTATTAAAAAAAATTACATTAATATTGTGTACATCATATTCGTATTAAATTCCAAAAATAGAAATAGGAGAAAACACTGCCTGGACGCTTGATTCTGTTTGGAAAAGATAACGTTAATTTATTGTTTATTTTTTGCAGGATTATTTAAATACAATTATTGTTGTCATGTCTAGTCAAAACAACCTGTATATGTAAACTGATATAACATCATCAATAAAGAGAATCAATATAATATATATATATATATATATATATATATATATATATATATATATATATATATATATATATATATATATATATATATATATATATATATATATATATATATAAAGAGAGATATATTCACTACTGCATTCTAATGCTCTCTAACTGGATTCGTGTTCGGTATTTAATATTTTCTATTTTCTCTGCATTCGTAACCATAGAGTACAATTGATTTGTAGATAAAGTAGATGTGAGCGATACATCTTGTTGTTTGTTTTGTACATTATATATGATCACATCGGTACCATATACTTTTAAAGGTTTAAATAAGCTATGGTATATGCTTTGATAAGCTGATAAGCACAAACATTACGTATGTTGTTTCTGTTTTATCAAATTGACATAAACTTAACCATTTAGTTATACAGTTCTTGTTATTGTTTTGTATTTAGCTTTAAGACCTCATTTACAAAACGCAATAACAAGGGACGTGAATAGCAGAAATAAGTGCCCTTGGTTTAAATATCTATCAAAGATCTATTTTAAAATTTTGTTCTATACAATACAGCTGATTCAAAACGCTGCCCATGAAAGAGTGATTTAAGTTTTCTCCGCCAAGGGTAGACCCGTTTAACATTGAACATTATCTACCAATAAACACATCAACGTTTATGTTGTACATCTGTTGTTCTTGTCTATATTACAGGTTGCCGATGGTAAAAACATTGCTCACATTATCTCCGCCTTGCAAGGTCTGACACGGACCAGGACGGTGGACATGGGCCACGAGACATCCAGGCTTGCATGCCATGGCGGTGAGATGTTTGTGTCGTACAGGGACAGGCTGTGGGTCCACGATATGACGGGGCAGCTTCTAAGGGACATCAGCGGGGAAGGTCAGACAATGTTCTCAGATATTACCGGTATTGCCATGAACCAGACAGGAGACAGTGTGTACGTCAGTGATTGGAACAATGGTCTACTGTGTGTGACCAGGGACGGTCAGCTCGTCTTCCGGCTCTCTTGTAAGGTCCTTGGTGTGAATGGAGCTTGGGGTGTGGCCACTGACAACCGTGGTAACGTAATGGTGGCTGGAGGGTTGTCACACAATGTCGTCCAGGTGACAGAGGAGGGCATGGTTGTGGGGGAAATCATGGCAAAGAAAGATGGGATCCAGTGGCCTCTCTGCTTATGTTTCCATAGCGACTTGCGGATACTCTACGTTGGAGGGTTTAAGTCACGACTGCAAGGTGTCGAGTTGTTGTAAGCAGATGACGTCAAGTACTAATGCGGTAATGTGTGAATGTTTAGGTATGTTGATAACTTAACATATATTCAAACATGTTCGTTTATTTTTACGTATTCTTAAAGTTTTACTATTGTTGTTTTATATAACTAATTTCATTTCAATGTGTTGCACAGACATACGTAGTTATATTTACACATATTTTTGAGACTCTCCACGATATGTTGGGTCTAGTTTAAAATGTAAGTTCAGTATAAAAATATTATTAATTAAGAAATAGTTCAACGTATGAAGTTCAGTCAAGCATTTCAAAGCACTTATGTTTGGCAAAACTCGCTACTATACATGTGAAGTTGTCGTTTAGTAAACATGAAATGATGCGATTAACTCCCCTTCGCACAATTGTTTGTAAGACATGCCAGTATAGAGTAATGTATAAGGACATTATAGTGTGAATAGATTTAAATCTGAATTTGACGAGGAATGTGTTTTAATACACACTTTGTTTTTATCACAGTCTGTAGATGGAAAGTTTTGTGCAGACTAAACAGTTTCGTCAGATTTTAAACAGATTTATGCCTCTTTATACTATTTAATCTACTTTAGAAACAACGTTATACAACATGGTCTGAATCAGTAAACTTCAACATGTGTTTCAAGATTGAGAGAGATGCCGGCCTACATACCTCTGCAGCAACATCTCCAGTGTTCATTGGGTCTGCACCTCACGGCGATCTGCTGATGTGCTTTTTAGCCTGTGCTACAACATCTCCAGTGTTCATTGGTTCGTCACCTCACGGCGATCTGCCGGTGTGCTATTTGGCCGGTTTGAGATTATAAAACCTGATATTCTGATTGATTATGAATATATTTATTATCGCTTTAGTTCCCTAGTCTGCTAGATGAATGGAACAAATTCTATGAGAATCGATTTTGGAGATTTGACGCACTATGGCAGCAATTGATATAAACCTACAGTATTACATCCGGAAAACAGAAAGGTAATGTTGACGACGTAAGGCGTATCAATGACAATACTGTTGAGTTCTCCAATATTTCTCTAATGTCATACCTTTGTATTCAGGGCCTCTCGTGCTCGAGGGGTGGAGTTGCAGGCAAGTCACACCTCTTACTTCTTTGCAATGTTATATCTTTGTATTCAGAGTCGCTCGTGCTCGAGGGGTGGAGTTGCAGACAAGTCACGCCTCTAACTGTTTTACAATGTAATATCTTTGTATTCAGAGCCTTTCCTGCTCGTGGGGTGGAGTTGCAAACAAGTCACGCCTCTTACTGTTTTGCAATGTAATATCTTTGTATTCAGAGCCTCTCGTGCTCGAGTGGTGGAGTTGCAGACAAGTCACGCCTCTTACTTCTTTGCAATGTTATACCTTTCTATTCAGGGCCTCACGTGCTCGAGGGGTGGAGTTGCAGACAAGTCACGTCTCTTACTTCTTTGCAATGTTATATCTTTGTATTCAGGGCCTCTCGTGCTCGAGAGGTGGAGTTGCAGACAAGTCACGCCTCTTACTGTTTTGCAATGTAATATCTTTGTATTTAGAGTCTCTCGTGCTCGTGGGGTGGAGTTGCAGACAAGTCACGCCTCATACTTCTTTGCAATGTTATACCTTTGTATTCAGAGCCTCTCGTGCTCGAGGGGTGGAGTTGCAGACAAGTCACGCCTCTTACTTCTTTGCAATGTTATATCTTTGTATTCAGAGTCTCTCGTGCTCGTGGGGTGGAGTTGCAGACAAGTCACGCCTCTTACTTCTTTGCAATGTTATACCTTTGTATTCAGAGCCTCTCGTGCTCGAGGGGTGGAGTTGCAGACAAGTCACGCCTCTTACTGTTTTGCAATGTAATATCTTTGTATTCAGAGCCTCTCGTGCTCGTGGGGTGGAGTTGCAGACAAGTCACGCCTCTTACTGTTTTGCATCCGCATATCAACGCGTGGGTTCGATTCCCGACAAGGCGAAGGACTTATTGACAGAACCTCTTCCACCTTACTTGCCGTTGCTGTTGTTTATACCTGTACATTTATTCTGGAAAGTTTATGTTTGCCTATATCTAGAGGTAGTTTAGATTTAAATATCTGTAGTAATTTTGATAGGACCTTTTCTTATTTACCTATTAATACTTATATTGGACATACCTGCGTAAACACTATTGCAAATGTATTATATACGGTATATGATTGTTAGCTAAACGCGTCAAAATATGTAGAAGGCTTTGCAACGCTTTTGATTCACTTAGACTAAAGACTGACACAATATTATAAAAACATGTTCCCATAATTTTGTCATCAAAGGTGATATCTTGTTTGCTTAAACGTCTTACAAAAATCAAACGCGGTAATTTGAACAGCTGTGACCAAGTCGCTTTAGGAACGTATTCCTAGTCAAAGACAATGCTCATTGTAAAGTATTAGTACAAGTTTGTAGATGAATGATAGATTCTCAAAAGCACTAATGTTAAAATTACTTATGGAATATATCATTGGTTTGTGGTTATATGCTAGTTTCATTAAAGAAAAGCCACACCTGTCCAGACAAAATTACTGTTAACTTTTATGTATATTATTCCTCGATCTGGCTAATGAATACTCAATAACTGTTCATATTATGTCTGTGTCAGTATAACTATCTTCTTTTGGTGCCATCAACTGACAGGCTTCCCCCCACCCCTTAAAGGCATCTCAAAACCCTTATATAAGTGACACCCCGCCCCATTTATTCACCCACCCAGCATGTGTGGGCATCTGCTTTCTGATAAGCCAGGCTGCCACAGTCTGTCACGATGTGTCTGTCATACAGGTATTGTTCAAGATCCAAGTGTATGTATGCTAAATTTGGGGGTTGAACATAGTCATTCACAGTTTGTAAAAGAAATAGTTGTGAATATACCAATTTTTGATTTTGTTCTTTCTTATACATTTTGTTATTTCTTTCTTTCATTCTTTTAGTTCTCATATATATTTTAATTTATATTTTATTTTGATATGTAAAATTTATCATAAAAAGCGACACTAACTTTGACACCTAGTAAATAATGCAATAAGGAATCTTTGAGGGATCATACAGTAAACAACCCACATTATCACTAACATTATTGTTTATGGCTTTGTGTTTAACTAGCCTACTGTCTCACTTCCATACTAGCAGGTAATTTAGTTTTGCATTAACCCATCAGAGGTTTTACTGTAACAGATTAGTACTACATTGGCTAAAGACTCCCTGCAGTGATGACCAGCAATTAGCAGGTCTGGTCACAGCAGGTGGGGGCCTGGCTCAGTGGTATACCACATTCCTTTCGAGATGCCTTTAATGAGTAATTAATAATTGTGTTGTATATAATATGTGCAATATATTAATTTGCTTAATATAGTAATTGAAGATGGTATCTGAAGTTTGGATGTTAATGTTGTAGTCGATAACATAAAAAACATAAAACCGTATTAAAGGTGGTAGTCGACAGTTTGTATGTTATTGTTGTAGTAGATACTATTTATAAGATTCTAAACATTAAATCTGATATCCGACAGTTTAAATGTTAATGGTTTAGAAGAAAACTATTTTCTTGCTCTTTCTTCTGCAAGTACTTTTAAAACAGTAATTGATCAGGTAATAAAACAGTTATTTCATATGTGATTTGGAAACAAAACAGTCAAACAGTTGTCCCTCGGTGTCGGGGATAGTGTTGGCCTGCCGGCAACAGTTCAAAACACTATCCCCTCCACTTCGGGCCAACAGTTTGACTGTTCCCAAATCACATATGGAATAACTGTATACTATTTATCAGATTCTAACTATTAAATCTTATTAAATGTGGTGACAGTAGATGCTAATGGTTTAGTTTCGAATGAAAACATGAACATTTATTAAAGGTGGTATTCGCCGTTTTGAATGTTAATTGTTTGTAATTTGGACCCTTTTTCTTTCATCTGCAAGCAAACAAAATATTGTTACTGGAACCTGTTGTCTATGAATGTCCAACAGTCATGTGAAACGTAAAACCTAACACCCCACTTGTAATTATTTCTTATCCGAGCAACACTTCACAGTAAGATTGTTTAAAACTTAGAAAACCACCAAAAGTTGTACTTTTGAGATAACGTTACATGATAATATTTGGCGCCAATAAATATATTATCCGAATTTCATATCGTGTCTACGTTTTATTGTCCTTAACTAAAGGTAAGATTACTAACAACCTTGACTTATTTTATATATAAGCTTTTTTATATATAAAATATTTAAAATTACTATATAAGGAACGATTTATGCATATCATTAATAAATTATAAACCAGAAGGAAAGTGCCAATGCTTATTTAGTTTAAGGACTTCTGTGTTCCTTTGGTAATAATGCATCCATTGAGTTTTGTCTGGTTTATAGTGCATATTTTTTAATATAAAGTTTATTGTCCTTACGTTAACCAGACTAGTTTTGTCTGTTAAATGATTTTGTAACAATATAATTAATTGTATAGTCCTCAATGTACGTAGCTATTTTGTCAGCTTTTTGGAACTGTTTTAAAAAAAAAAATGTATAGCCCATTTATAATGTCATTTCTAGTTTTGTCTGTTGTTTTTTCTTTTCTTTGTTTTGTTTTATTAAAATCATTGTTAAGAGTTTTAAGTCTAATAATGTGTCTCACTTGGTGTTTTTGCTCTGTAATTGATTTTTAAGCACAAGGAAGTTTAATATTCCTTTAGTTCATAGTAACTTGTTTGTAAAGGATAGTTTCGTCTGCTTTTTAGTATATTACTAAACTATTATTATTTTACCTTATATATATTTTATATTACAAAGTTTAACTTCATTAACCACCCCTGGCAAGTTGTATCTGCTCTTTTATGCAAAAGAAAGTTCGGTTTCATTCATTACCTGTTTTGTTTACCTCCCTTTAAGTACAAATTATGTAAAAAAAAAAAAATAAAATGTGTCTATTAAGAATGAAATTATCATAAATATATCCTGTTGTGCTTTGTGGTATATGTTCTTTATGGCATTTTCTGCTATTGTATTTTATTGTTTTTTAAATACCTTTAAGGTAATTTTATGTTGCTTACTAGGTTTGTCTTTTAATGGCTGTAAAGATAGAAATAGTTATTGTATGAGTAAATATTGCTAAGCAGTTTAAAGATTTAAGACCTTTTACAGACACTAGCATGCTTATCGCTTTTTTCCTCCTGAAACTGCCAAGCAGAACCGTGACATGTTGTATTTTGTTAACTGACTGGGCCGTAGTTAAGTGTATGTATATGAGGCATAGAACCACATTACTTTTGCGTATTTTATACCTTTTCTTAACTTCTGGTTTCAAATCGGAGACAATCGAAAAGTAAATTATTTGCAAACTTTAGCAATGGATTTATCCTCTTAACCCAAATTCACTGTAATCTTTTGAAAGATATCATCTTCATATAATTTTAGTCTAGTGATGAGATGTTTAATTTAAATCAACCCATTTTGTCTCTTCTGTTTCCAATTTATTTAATTAATATTATGATCATTTTCTGTTATTAAGATATTTTTCTGTGCTTTATAGAACTTGCGTATGTCTGAGGCCACTTTTGTCAACTCTTTCCTGAAAATGTATTTTGTTGTAGTGTTAAATTAAATACACTCTTTACAGTTCTTGTTTATGGCTTTATTCATGGCATACCGTTTAAGCCCACTAATCAGTCTTGGCTTTTCTGCACTGATAATAATATGTTTAATTGTTTGAAAGTTATTATTCCTATCGTTTGGTTCGCACCAAAATTTCGTATAAAGAAAGTTGTTAAATAACTCTTATCTTCTCTTTTGGATTAAAATTTACACGACGCTTTTGGGGGCTTTTGAAGTGATCCTATTGTTTTGGCCGAAACAGTTTTACAAAGAAGATGACTCATGAAACATGTTGTTGTTGTGTTGTTGTTTTTTAATCGTCTTTCCTTGCTTTGTATAAAAAAGATTCCTTAACATCAGACTACAGACAACAATTGATATGAATGGACGGAAAGCAGAAGTCATTGAACAATAAAGCATTGTCATTGTCTGTCAAAAACGATTTGCTTTGATCAATTATCACATACAGAAAAAGTGTCATTAAATAACAAATACTGATTTGTACAATATGCAATTCCACATAAAGGTAGAGCTTAAAAGGTAAAAAAATAAGTTCAAATAAAACATACAGAATATGTGTGTTTTCATTAAAGCGCACTGTCACACTTTGTTAAAAGTTACATGACCAATTTTATCTCAATTTAATATAGTCACAGTTTTGGTGAACTTTTACATTCGACAGGCATATGAATACTTTTGTCCTGTGCCTTTTTATAAATGTATATATTTTGCAATACTCTGGAACATTCTAAAACTTTCTTAAATAGAACTACACAATCCATACTTCATATGCATAATAATTATTGGATCACTAGTCAATTAGGTATTGTTTATGAGTGACATAAATACTTCACGTATTTGTAACTTCTTGCCCATTTTGGACACATACTAAAATAGGATAAAATCACTAATGTGCAAGCAAACCATGCTATTTACAATAAACAGCTTTCACTATCTGTTTTTAATATTTAATACACACACGGCCATTGCGAAAGACAAACTCCAAAATAGAAGCGTGAAAAATGTAGGCGCCTGCTCGTGTGCAGACGTTTCCATCGACCCGTTCTTCATTTTGGTGTCTTCTTTATCCTTGAAGCGTCCTTGCACTCCCCGCAAACTACTATCCATTTAGCACGAAGTTTGTACTGGCCATGACCACCATTTACGGATTGGATTGGATTTGCCGGCTTTTTTTGCCGATACTGTGCAGCGACATTTCTATCATTATAGGACAGGGACACTTATGAGGTGCTCAGGGACTGAACCGGCCACACCGACGAGTCAGGCGTAATGCTGTCCCCTTAGCCCCGAGCGTTAGGAGGGAAGCATGACCACTATTTATCTCATACGTGTAAAGTTATGTGGGTAATCACTATAAACACTGAGTAGTTTTAATACACATATTATTCGATGACTGTATAGTAGGTAATAAACTATAACTTAACTCCTTGAAGGTTAAGCTCAGACGCTATTTCTCAGGCACCTGTGCTGTTCTTGTGTTACTTATAAAGTACGGCATTACCCTGAGATAAAACTTTTTTAATATTACCTAATGTAACATTAAGAATGGCTTAAAAAGAATGGCATAAATATTACCTAAAATATCCCGCCTTCAGGAATGGATCACCACACACACACACATACACACACACCACCACCACCACCACCAACAACAACAACAACAACAACAACAACAACAACAACTAGGTTAAAGCGTTGAGCGGTGAAAACACATACAGTCAACTCTCGTTATTTCAAATTTCAAGGGACCGTAGAAAATAGTTTGAGATATCCGAAGTTTGAGTTATCCGAATTTAAGGATAGTTTGTGTAAATCTTAAAAATCTTACCTGTTACACGACGACTGGTAATGACTGAAATTCCTTGTTATATCTGCCACTGTACACTAAGTTTCTGCAAGTTTGTGTGGTTTTGCATGTTTAAAGTGTTATTAGATATTTTACAATGTAATTTAATATTCTTCCTTTTATTGTAGGTTGTTGCGTCGTCGTAAGTGCATGGCCTAATGTTGTATACCTAAAGCTGATACCTGCAAAGTCTCAAAAACTTTTACAACAACAAGTACAAACTGAAACACTTTAATCAGCGTTAATAGATTAACGAAATTGTTGTTCATTAAATCAGCTAATTAAATAATAATCGATTAACCTCTTCTCTAAATAATGTGAAATCCTGATTGCCGAAAATTGGCGATAAAACTCGCGCCCAAATCTTCGCGAGTTTCACGGTAGGTGTGAAAATAACCGATAAAATAACCGATTTTGATATAACGAGAGTTGACTGTACTTGTTCGCATAAACAATACAAAGCTTTTAAAGGAAGTTTGGTCTGTTGACTACTTAGGCCGAAGTAAGGGTCGCTTACTGTTTATGTATATCCAGTATTTAATGCAATAATGTTAATAATGATCTTGAAAGTAAAAGTAAAGAAATATAGACTGATTATAAACATGCAGTCCAACGACATCTATAATATGTGAGAACTTATCTCGCCTAGTCAACTGAATTATTCAATCATGGAATGCAGAGTTTTTAAAACAATATGCTTCATATATCGATACTGTTTTAAATTGTATCGAGGCTTAAATCTAAGTGCATACTGAAGACTGCAGACAATTATAAAGAACATTGAAGAAGCAAAGGTCAGCTAAACAACCTCTGGAAATGAATGTTTTCTTCCATGATAGACGTAAACCTACTTATGAAGGCCTAAAAAAGGAAGAAAGAATTTAAGATATAACATCCTTCGCATTTTTGCTGCTTGCTGCTTTAATTTAAAATGCGACACAATTTTAGTTTGGGCCACTTCAGTGGTCATTTTTAAAAGTGATTAATCGTTGCGATGGACTGGAGAAATGTCCGCCAATTTTGGTAAGTGCTGGTTTTTTCCACTGAGGCCAGACCTATTTTTAGTTTACGATGTCCAATTCAGCAAATTTTCAAAAGTCAGACATTACATGAAAATCAAAGTTAAACATTACTCACATTTGCTCCTTTTTAATGCAACCTTCAGTTTTGAAATCTTGAAATCTCTGTTTTACTGGGTAAACCATACAGTTTCTATATAGTTTCTCTTTGATAATAAATGACAAACACATATCTGTTCAATTTAAAAATAACAAAACAGAATCGAGACATTGCGAAAAAAAAGGACAAACCCATTTATACGGCTGGCAGGACATGTGGTGAATATATGAGTTACAAGCAGACTGTCGGGCTCGTGTTGATGCCGATAAACAACGAAACTGTATGTAGCGGAACAAACTCAATTGCAAGATAATTTGTTTATAAAATTTTGAAACTTGTTAAATTTGTATATATGTACAATGTAATAGTAATTCGGCATTACAGTCATTTGGCCAAATATACAGCCTAAGAGAGCCACGCACTATGTTCTAATGTTTGTAATATTTCACCAATCGTTACTTCAGTTGTGTTAACATGTTTGAAATAAAAGAATATATGACAAAGTCCCATGAGCATAGCAACATATACCAAAATTTATAAAGGCAGGACAAAAGTTATTCACATGCAAGCCAAATGTATAAGTAAGAACAAATCCGCGATGAGTTATTTAACAAAAAGAGCCAACTTGACAGTTACAACCTTGGAACGGTCAGTTGGCAATATGGACCGACTGGGGTTCTAAAACCGGTTTTAAAGAACTCTAACCTCGCACTTCCAGATGGGTTTCTCAAATGCAAGCAATGAAAAGAAAACCGATCTATTTGAATAAATATATGTACAAGCGCTGACATTTTCTTTGATAAGTTAGTAAAGTTGTGTTCAGAGTTTAGTCCCTGTATTACATACTAAGGTATTTGCAAGATTGACTGTACCTTTTTATACTGGTTGGTGCATTCCGGTTAACAAACCAACTTTAAAATAATAAAATATTGGTGGAAATTATTTTGTAATTCTTTTGTGATGGTGAGTTTTTTATGTATGCTTATAAAACACATTTTTGCAATTTAGCCCAAAGACGCATACAGTATCGGGTTATGTTTCTGCTTTGTCTGAACAGTATCTACGGGTTGTCAATTTCTGTTTCACTCATCCACTCTTGGCCTTTTTACATCATCATTTTACATACATCATTTTTTACATTAAGAAAAGATAACAGAATATCTTTAAGAAATGTATTTGATAAACAGACAAGATTTACATTTCTATCAATACACAACTAACAAAACTTGACCGAATGGCGTATTCTATATTTCACAATTTTGTCGTCATCTTGAGATTCGTGACATCATTATCTAGTGCCTGGCCATTGTTTGGTGTACCCAGTCCAGATAAGACGTCACACGCGTGTAAACGCCAGGGCGGTAGGATTTACCGCATCCATCACCCCAGGACACGATGCCAGCAAGTTTCCAGTAACCACCGCTTTTACAGATCAATGGACCTCCGGAATCTCCCTACCACAGAGAAAAAAATGATAAATATTGATATTTTTATTCAATTATAGTGTACTGCAAATGTTGGCTTTGCTTGGAGAATAGAACCAAGGCAAATGCAAAACAATAATGAGTATTCTGTTGTAACATAATTTGATCTTCGTAAAGGTTCTGCTGTTGAAGAGGTTTTTAATAACGACATCACTTTGGGCCTACCTGACAGGCGTCCTTGCCTCCTGACGACGAAAGACCGGCGCAGATGTTTCCATTATTGACACTTCCAGGACCGAGGTAGTAGGAGCATTGACTATTTGAGATAGTTCTAAGGTCCACGTACTCTAGCTGATTTGTGATAGGGGCGTGGCCGGTAGGGTCTGAAATTGTACCATCATTTTTCGTTCATCATTGGACTAGCCATGAAAATCATTAAAGCATATACTTTGTGGTTTAACCCCAAGTCCACGACATACCAGAGTATTTAATAATGGCAGTATGATAGGGGTTTGTCTTCCTCGCTAACACTTCGACAAATATAATGCTGATTCCGCAAACGTTGGCCAAGTGCGGCGATAACTGGTTATTGCATCATGTCAGGTGTTCACAAAACAGTAAAGACACCGTGCTGCTTCGAGGGACACCATCTTCAATTAACGGAACGATAAGTAGTGGGATGTAAACTAAACAAACGTATTTTGCAATGAAATAAGGACTTGATAGAAAACGTTTTGTTTAATCAAATGATATGTGTCAGTATCTATACACTTGGGCACTTGGCCACAATCGGACGATGAGGAAGTATTTATGTCGACAAACATTATTTCGTTTAATTGTATTGTAAAATGGTATCATTAAGAAGTGCCGGATTAAGACTTTCAGTTAAGATATACACATATATATAAAATCATCCCTGTGCTAAAACCTACCATAGTGTGTGTTGCCCCATCCTGACACAGTGCATACGTCAGAGTCGAAAGTCTCGTAGGCTGATGGCAGACAGGCGTCCCTAGTGTATCTGGGGAAGGGAGAGGTAAACATGTCGCCCACATGTTTTAAACAATATTTATATAGCTAATTAAAACATCGTGGCAATGTATCGTTGCAGTGGTTTAAAGGAATCGAAGGCTATGCTATTACAATTTGACTATATTTCGTCTCTGGTTAAGAACTTTGCACAATGTTAGAAAGGTAAAAAATAAGTTTAGATTCCATTTGCGGGCAGGCAAGCAGCAGTTGCGGAGTAAACTTAACAGTCATGTATAATGTTAGAGCACAGAAAAAAACAACATGGACGTACATTTCAGTGAGCCAGTTAAAGACAGGAAGGCATCTCATATTTCGAATAAAGCATGTTCGATCTTTAGATACCATTTTTGAAATGGTTTCAAAAAGATTCTCTAGCGAGTATGAAAAAAGGGCAACGTTAGAAGGTTGGTTGCAATGTTAGAACATACGTACAAACAGAAGGATGGAAAGAGGTACAACGGGGTCTAAGACGGGGTGCATCCGAAAGGAAAACTGTTTGATTTTTAAGGTAATGAAGGCCTTACGTCGGTGCCAATGTCTCTGCTTGCAGAGAAAGTATACGGGAAGACGTAGCTCTTACCCGCTGCCGCATTGGACATACTAGATTAACTCATTCATATCTTTTAAAAAGAGAAGTTCAACCTGTATTTGTTCCTTGCCTGGAACCATTGACAGTCAACCATATTTTATTACAGTGTATCGACACAGACCACATTCGGTCGAAGTATTTTAATATCAATAACGTGTACGAACTGTTCAGGACAGTGTCGGATTCTAAACTTGTTTGATTCTTGAACAAGATTAGTATTCTTCATAAGTAATACATTTTTAAACTGTTTATTCACCATTTGATATACGTTTTGAAACCGTTTAATATATTCACCTATTTTTGATTGTAGTTCACATTATTTTAACCAGATAGATTGTGTATATTTTTCTATATTTTAATAAAATAGTTTAGTTTTTACATGATTATTCTCTATTCACATTAAACTTCTTTGTATTCGGCACCGTATGACCTGTTAAGTGTCGGGGTGCCGTAAAATCAAATAAATAAATAAATAAATAAAGTATTAAAAAGACAAATTAGGGAATAACTATTCACTAGAAATGTTAATACATACCGTCCGTAAGATTTGCAGATACGAGGTGTTTGTTTACGGATCGGCAATTCTCGGCGAAGTTCTATGACAGATTTATTCAACTTCTTTGTGGCTCTATGGAATTAGGATTGAGCATATCGGGTAACACTTAATGTTTCAACTTCTACTTACGTTGTGTCGATATTGATTCGTTTTGACAGCTTCATGAGAGCGATGTCGTTGTGCTTGGTGGTGTCGGAGTAGTGTTCATGGGGATAGATGCCAGTCACGTGGACGATGTTGCCGGTGGTCACGAAGCGTTGGTCTTGAAGACCCACTGCCACGCTCCAAACGCTTGGTGACTTGCCCAATCTGGTAAAATAGTTTGAATTTTAGCGGTCATGGTCTAGCGTTAAGGACGTTCATCATTTAGTTAGGAAATAAGAACTAAGTGATATATATTTGCATGTTATTGTTGGTCATAAACTGCTATTATTCCCAGCAAAATTATTGTTTCGTTTGGTCTGATGTTTGCTATGAGTGTTGGCTTGATCTACTATAAATATCTTGATTTTTTTAAAATAGTCCCGTTAACCTCAACTTTAGGCAGTCACTGAAATTGGTAAATTACCTTGCCTGTGGGACTCTCTTACTAATAGAAGGTTGCTATGGAAACCTACTTAATCATTGAAACATGTTGAAGTGGATGGAACACTACGTATTCATGCTTTCTTACGTATACAGGTTGCTATGGAAACCAACTTACTCATAGAAACAGTGAGCTGCCGTCATAACCCACTGGTCGCTGATAAGTGTACCGCCGCAGACGTGGTGTCCGTTGTAGCGGAGGGATACCTTCAAATAATGATAAAACATTTTCAACCAAAGATACAAAGAAGTCAGTACCATGTTGTCGGTTGGATTCGTTTCACATATGTAGTTCGTATTGTAGTTGTAGCAAAGTGCAATAAGCATATTTATTAAACTGTAGAACGTGATAAAAGTATACTTCTAAAACGTGGATGTCGCTATAATGACCGGTATTATGTGTTGGTTCAAGACCAAATAGAAAATAAACATGAACAAATGATAAGAATCTACCTGCCACGGGTATTCCCCATGACTGGCTACTGTTCCGCCCACAATCCTGTGATCACTGGTTCGTCCCACCACTGACGTTCCGCAATGATGACCTGTCGTAGTCTGGTGACCTCCTGAAGGTGCTGACGTGTGTGGTAGAGAGTGGTTATAGTAGCAGCACATTTCAAACAGTCCACAGTGACTTAGTGAGTACACGTGACCGGAAGAACAGAGGCCATTGAGACCGTCAAACAGAGGGTAGCAACGACCATGCAGAGTAGTGGTGCAGTCTGCAAATAAGGATCAATGCACAGTTTTACGTTTCTTTCTTTTTTCAACGTAGTTGATTACCCCCGCGTTTAACCTAGTTACAAATGGTGATGCAAAGTCGGCAAGGCTGATTACCCCCGCGTTTGACCGAGTTACCAATGGTGATGCACAATAGGTAAGGCTGATTACCCTTACTTTGACCGAGTTACAAATGGTGATGCACAATCGGCAAGGCTGATTACCCCCGCGTTTGACCGAGTTACAAATGATGATGCACAATCGGCAAGGCTGATTACCCCCGCGTTTGTCCGAGTTATAAATGGTGATGCACAATAGGCAGGACTGATTACCCCCGCGTTTGACCTAGTTACAAATGGTGATGTACAATCGGCAAGACTGATTTCCCCCTGCGTTTGACCGAGTTACAAATGGTGATGTACAATAGCCAAGGCTGATTACCCCCGCGTTTGACCGAGTTACAAATGGTGATGCACAATAGGCAGGACTGATTACCCCCGCGTTTGACCGAGTTACAAATGGTGATTCACAATCGGCAAGGTTGATTACCCCTGCGTTTGACCGAGTTATAAATGGTGATGCACAATAGGCAGGTCTGATTACCCCTGCGTTTGACCGAGTTATAAATGGTGATGCACAATAGGCAGGACTGATTACCCCTGCGTTTGACCGAGTTACAAATGGTGATGCACAATAGGCAGGTCTGATTACCCCTGCGTTTGACCGAGTTATAAATGGTGATGCACAATAGGCAGGACTGATTACCCCTGCGTTTGACCGAGTTACAAATGGTGATGCACAATAGGCAGGACTGATTACCCCTGCGTTTGACCGAGTTACAAATGGTGATGCACAATAGGCAGGACTGATTACCCCTGCGTTTGACCGAGTTATAAATGGTGATGCACAATAGGCAGGACTGATTACCCCTGCGTTTGACCGAGTTACAAATGGTGATGCACAATAGGCAGGACTGATTACCCCTGCGTTTGACCAAGTTACAAATGGTGATGCACAATAGGCAGGACTGATTACCCCCGCGTTTGACCGAGTTACAAATGGTGATGCACAATAGGCAAGGATAATTACCCCCGCGTTTGACCGAGTTACAAAGTTTGACCGAGTTACAAATGGTGATGCACAATAGGCAAGGATAATTACCCCCGCGTTTGACCGAGTTACAAATGCTGATGCACAATCGGCAAGGCTGATTACCCCCGCGTTTGTCCGAGTTATAAATGGTGATGCACAATAGGCAAGGATAATTACCCCCGCGTTTGACCGAGTTACAAATGCTGATGCACAATAGGCAGGACTGATTACCCCTGCGTTTGACCGAGTTATAAATGGTGATGCACAATAGGCAGGACTGATTACCCCTGCGTTTGACCGAGTTACAAATGGTGATGCACAATAGGCAAGGATAATTACCCCCGCCTTTGACCAAGTTACAAATGGTGATGCACAATCGGCAGGACTGATAACCCCCGCGTTTGACCGAGTAACAAATGGTGATGCACAATAGGCAAGGATAATTACCCCCGCCTTTGACCAAGTTACAAATGGTGATGCACAATCGGCAGGACTGATTACCCCCGCGTTTGACCGAGTTACAAATGGTGATGCACAATAGGCAAGGATAATAACCCCCGCGTTTGACCGAGTTACAAATGGTGATGCACAATAGGCAGGACTGATTACCCCTGCGTTTGACCGAGTTACAAATGGTGATGCACAATAGGCAGGACTGATTACCCCTGCGTTTGACCGAGTTACAAATGGTGATGCACAATAGGCAGGACTGATTACCCCTGCGTTTGACCGAGTTACAAATGGTGATGCACAATCGGCAAGGTTGATTACCCCCGCGTTTGACCGAGTTACAAATGGTGATGCACAATCGGCAAGACTGATTACCCCCGCGTTTGACTGAGTTACAAATGGTGATGCACAATCGGCAAGGTTGATTACCCCCGCGTTTGACCGAGTTAGAAATGGTGATACACAATCGGCAAGACTGATTACCCCCGCGTTTGACCGAGTTACAAATGGTGATGCACAATCGGCAAGGCTGATAACCCCCGCGTTTGACCGAGTTACAAATGGTGATGCACAATCGGCAAGACTGATTAACCCCGCGTTTGACCGAGTTACAAATGGTGATGCACAATCGGCAAGACTGATTACCCCCGCGTTTGACCGAGTTACAAATGGTGATGCACAATCGGCAAGGTTGATTACCCCCGCGTTTGACCGAGTTACAAATGGTGATACACAATCGGCAAGGTTGATTACCCCCGCGTTTGACCGAGTTACAAATAGTGATTCACAATCGGCAAGACTTAATATCAACGCGACTCTCCTTGATGGAATTCCAGATAACGCCATGTACCGTACTACGCCTATACAACGCACCTGGTAGGGTAACATTTGTAAAGGTGTAGGTAATAAATACAAATCTAGCAAAATCACAATAATTTCCCGACAGTACCCTTGTGTATAGGCATAATCATAATCCAAAATATTCTGCAGATTAAATGAAATCAATGTCAAAAATCAACATTCACACCCTCACTTTCTAACTGTTCTAACCTTAAATCAATCTGCACAATGAATTTCTTCAGGAAAATGAAGGTCAGGTCAATATGATCTGTAAATAAATTGGGGTACTGTGTACATATCAAAAGTCTAGTTAGACTAATTTCTCAAGACAATTAAGCAAAACATACTCAGGTTGTAGCGTAATTTAATGCAAAATGAAAACAAACAAAGAGTGGTGGATTAAATACTTTACATAATTGCTGGTCTATGCACATAATTGTTCGATACTTCCCTAAACGTCCCTGTGTGATTTGTATAATTACAACATTATTTAGAACTTGCATAAATGACCTAACTATTGGCCCGTATTGATAAGGGACTTCTAACTGTAAAAAGACCACTGATATACAAAGGGACATAACTCGAACTATTTGACTGACTACTTTTGTTAGAGTTACCTCCTTTTGCCCTTGTTTACTTCCTGTCATCTGCAAGGTCAAAAATGAGTACATTTAAGGAAAGCTAGCTTATTTTAGAAGCTCACAACAGAGGTCACAAAAATCCTTAGAATGTATCAGAGACATTAAACATCTCCTTTTCAACTGTATACAGAGTTACAATTATTTGAGAAAGACAAGGTTTTAAGCCTCTAATAGGAATTTGGCGACCAAGAAATTTGACATCAACAGACAGGAGAAGGCTTGGTTATCTAGTTAGCCACAACAGAAGGACCAGTGTTGAGAAGTAACGACTGGAACTGATAACAAGAGGAAATGTGCCAGCTGCAATGACACCGTAAGAACTTCAGACACTGGGGGCTCGAAACGGGGAATCACTTCCCTGCCTTTCACAGCTGAGGGGAGACAGCGGCGGGTTCAGTGATGTTAAGAGAATAGGGACGGGGACTGGAGTAGTATATTTTTCGGATGAATGCTCCGTATGGTTTTGTCCTAGCAACTTGAAGTTCTGGACAAAACAAAATAGTGTTCCTTTGTATCAGCGGCCCTAATACAGTCCAAAGTTTCATCTGTGGGGTGGGGTAGCACTCCGGGGAGCCACACCACTCTGTGTATTGGAAGGTAATCTAACAAGTGCAAGGTACACAGATATTCTAGGAGGATACCTGCATCCCATTGTCAATGTTTTGTATGGGGAGGACTGGATTCTCCAGCAAAACAACGACACACCGAGTACAGCACACTACACAGTGGGTTCCAGGACAAAGATGTAACCGTTCTAGAATGACCAAGCTATAGTCCAGACTTGAACCCTATTTAGAACATTTGGGGAACCACGAGGGAGAGTTTGAACCAGCAATCCAAGAAAGGAAAGACAGTGCCATACAATTTTGAAACTCTTAAACCCATGATCTCCTGAAAAATATCATAGGTAGCATGCCAGCGTGTATCTATGCTTGTCCTTAAGTAAATAGATAATAAATTATTGATCATTCCACTTACTCGTTTGTTAAATCTAGATGTGTATTATGACCATGATATGGTGTATTTAATTGTCACTGCGTTATTTTTATCAAATATTATAATATTAATATTCTCACTTATTTCTGGTTGACCGTGAATATATGTATACAACATTTACTATTAACATGATAATTTATCACGTGTTCATGTTTAGGGGAATATTTTGGAACAATTTCTTGTTTTGATAGCAGCAAAACAAACGTCATGCCATAATTTGAGGATGCATTAACAGAAGTGCGCTTTAATTTATTCGTTTCGCATTATCTTAACGTATTTTTTCTGCGTAAATCAGGGTTATATCCCTGAACGAAAGGTAGAATGAGTTAAACCTGCGAGCAAACCGAGGGTTTATTGAAAAGACTAACTGTGTTAATAAGCAAACAGTACCTTGGTGTTTTCATCGTCGGAGCCAAAGGCTACTAGATACGTTTCTCTCCATTCATATACCGTGGGATTTTTAAATACGATATCGCCGTATTAATGGTTAAATTGGAATATATATCAACCAATCAAAACAACGCTTACATTTCCGCTACTCGTACGTGTGGACGAAGGTAAATATCTGGAAACTTGAATTCTTTTTGCACTGACGACGTCATTTTAGAAAGAAAGCCAAAACATTGAAATAACGAGCTTTATCATTGGACTGAAGTCTTCAGCGGATTATGAAGCGACCAATGAAATATCATTACATGAAACGGCTAAAAAGTGAACTAAATAATTATTCCACGGGCGATGAATGGAGAGTTGCGGAATGGATTGGTCGTGGGTGTCCGACGATCTGGTGTTTCTTGGTCTCACTGCATCGCCTAACAGCCAATGGCATCATCAACACAATTGCGCATAATTTCTTAATATTTCCAAGGCAAAATTACAACCAAGAGGCAGGACACAATAAGAACGGTCATTTTTCCAGAGTTTTCCGATAAGTACAGTATGTGTCTTGTATAACTTACAGTTTGCAGTGGAAGAACCAGCGAGGACTGCGACCAGCAGTAATGGCGCCCACATTCTCAAGATGGCGATTGTACGTCTAGTTATGCTAGTTGCTGATCGAAAAAGCCGGGACTACTTATTCACTTGTGACTTTTTGGGGGTCTAGTTAAGAAACACGGACTGTTTATCAGCGCGTGAGTTGTCTTATCCATTTCAGGACAGGAATTCTGCGGTTTTCCGGTCAGGCGTTATTAGCGAATACAAAAGAAACAAGTGCTTAAAGGTGGGACCATTCATGTTTTTTAAGTCCATTTTCATTTTAAGGGGAATTAACATCGCACGGACGCAATTACCATCTTAATGTATTTGTATTTTGGGTTTTACGGCACACCGACACTTGATAGGTCATATGGCCCCGAATACGTTGAAGTTTGAGGACAATAGAATATATGAAACTAAGATACGTGAGTAAAATGAATAAAAAATACACAAATCTATCGGGTTAAAAAAATGTGAAGTATTGAAAACAGGTTAATATATTATATGGTTGATAAACTGTATAACAATTGCTAAATAAACAGTTTAAACATTAATAACTTATTAAGAATATTGATCTCATTTAAGAAGCAAACAAGTTTAGAATCCGACACTTTCTTAAACAGTTCATACATGTTATGGACATTAAAGTACTTTGACCGAATATGGTCTGTGTTGATACACTGTAATAAAATATGGTAGACTGTCAGTGGTTCCTGGTAAGGAACACATACAGGTTGAACTTCTCTTTTTAAAAGATATGAATGAGCTTATCTAGTATGTCCAATGCGACAGCGGGTAAGAGCTACGTCTTCTCGTCGACTTTCACTACAAGCAGAGACATTGGCACCGACGTTAGGTTTAATTACGTGTAATTTATTTAATGCGCATCTTCACCTAACATCCTGCATCCGCCGGTGATAACGTAAGACGTTCCTTTATTTAGAGTAATAAGAAAATAGGTAGATACACAATAGTTGCCACAGTCTTCTAAAACCCTTGTTGGTGAAGGTTAAATTATGGGTACATCTAATATTCGAAACTTTTTACTGAAGAATGACATAAAAAGGCAAACATGATGATGTTAGATTTAAAGGTCTTTGTAACAGATGACGTTTTTTTTTATTATTTGTGTAAAAGTCGCTATAAAACATCACAAACAAACCAAAGCGGGCTAGGTTTGGTAGACCGCAGCTAATCGGAATGTTGTATGTTATTATTATTGTTTTACATATCATATTATAATTAAATTGTATTCTTTTATATAACTATGTTCCTGACTTTACAAGTTTATTGATAATAAATATACCTTGGCTTTTTATAACATTTTATTTTAATTTCTCTACCTTTTTATCTCTTCATTACGCTACGTCTTGATTTTTTTATTTATTTTTCTAAAACTCGATGGTTTCCTTCGTGTGTGTTTTTTTAATTTTACGTGTTGACTCTTCTAACATATGACGTCATTGCATTTTTATCGTATGGCGTCATTACATTGTTTTTATTATACGTTATTGCTTGGGCGGTTTTTTCAAACTCTTCGTTTTACTTTTCATTGCTTGCATTTGAGAAATTCGTCAGGAAGTTCGAGGTTAGAGCTCTGTAAACCCGGTTTAAGCACCCCAGTCGGTCCATATTGCCGACTGACCGTTCCAAGGCGGTAACTGTCGGGTTTGCTCTTTTCGTTAAATGACTCATCACAAATTTGTTCTTACTTTTCGCTTGGCTTGCATGTGAAATACCTTTGTTATGTGCCTTTTCGGAGTTTGGTATATGTTGCAATGCTCATCGGACTTTGTCATATATTCTTATTCATGATCACAACAATGTTACTTGTGCAGTGTGGCGGTCGTAAAAAATCTCCCCGTGCATGTAATCAATGTTGTCATTTAATTCATCCCATAAATATTGTTACGTGTATTTCCTTTGATGGACATTAAACTTTGGTTCTTCAATTCCATCTTCACATGAACAGGATGCTACAACCATTTATTCGTCTCTGGTCATGTTTGTTTATGATTCAGAAAGTTAATTTTATTTATAGTCAACCATTTTTGTGTAGTTTTTCAAATCGAAATAATAGCATATTCTTTTCTAAACACTATGTGGACATTATTTTTTTAATGACGTCACTACTTTCGTAATAACTTGTAGAAAATATCAGCACTTGGACATATTGTATCAAAATAGATCGTTTTACTTTTCATTGCTTGCATTTGAGAAATTCGTCAGGAAGTGCGAAGCTAAAGCTCTGTAAAACCGGTTTAAGCACCCCAGTCGGTCCATATTGCCGACTGACCGTTCCAAGGCGGTAACTGTCGGGTTTGCTCTTTTCGTTAAATGACTCATCACAAATTTGTTTTACTTTTCGCTTGACTTGCATGTGAAATACCTTTTTTTGTGCCTTTTCGGAGTTTGGTATATGTTGCAATGCTCATAGGACTTTGTCATATATTCTTATTCTTCATGATGCAGGTGCTTGCTGTTAGTTGTGTCACTTGGATCGGATTTTTTTATTTACGTTCTTTGTTTGATAGAAAACCCTTCAGGAAGTGCGAGGTTGGAGCGCTCCACATACCAGATTTAAGTACCCTAGTCTGTCCTTTTACCGACTGTCATTTCGAAGGCGGTAACTGCTGGTTTGTTTGTTGCTTTTTTTTGTTTTGTTTTTTAGGAGTTGTTGTTGTTGTTTGTTGTTGTTCGTTTGTGTGTTATGTCTCATTACCCTGTTTGACTTTGCCTAGAGGCAGATCTAGTTCAGTGATAATTCTTACTGGACATTTTCTTCTTCTCCATGTCAAAATACTGCGTTTTACTGACGAGTCCTTGTTGGTTTGACACATGTAGTAATGGGACAGAATCCTTTTTTACAAAAAGTGTTCAAAAAAGTGGAAAGGTGATATTTTAGCGAAATGAGGATTTAAAAATATAAGATCGGTGTTTAAATGAAAATAATTTGTATTGTGGTTGCGAATAAAATATTACAACAAAGTTTCATGTGCCGAAATAATATGAACATTTGAAAAATTATTCATTAATCACAGCAACGAGGAATACAACTCCATTTTACACGTTTTTAAAAGTAATTAAGTATAATGCATACATGTTGTAAGTAACTAACATAAGCATCATAGGTAGCTATATTTAGAACAAGCTACAGGAATGCCGACGTTACTTGACCACTTACAATCTCCAACGCAGTGATCTCCCCCTTTCAGTAAGGAGAATCTCTGCTACCACACAGAAATCCTTCCAGATCTGGAAGGATTTGATTTTTTACTTCTAATTTTTGTTCAGTAAAATGACAATCGGAATGAATGTGTATGTTAGAAAAAAGACTAAAAATGGACGAAAAAATAAATTCTAACGATAAAGAAAAAAAAAGAATGTATTTATCACTACAATCGTAACAACTCGGCCATTCCCGTCCTTTCGCCGAGGGCGAAATTTTAGTGTTACACCGGTTCAATGTAAACAATCAGTGGATACTGTTGAAGAAATTCACAAAGTAATAACGGAGTTTGACTCCTCCATAAAAGCGAAACCCAAACAGATCGAGTGTCTGCAGTCTCTGTTGGCAGGCAAAGATGATCTGACTATTGCCACGTGATTTTGTATGAGGGCAGTGGTTTTAAGCGAGCGTAGCGATGTCGTAAACCCTGTGCGGAGTTTGGACCACTTACGCATAAAAACACAATATTACCTGTGTTATATGAAAATTAAACTATGTTACTTTACAATAGGAAGGTCTCGGATTTCAGTCTGTGTTTACCGGAAATGCCCATTTCGTCTAACATTTAGATTGAGAAAACTATATATGTTCTCAAGATTGTTTTAGGATTAACACTTTCTTATCATTTAAAGGTGAAATCCGACAGTTTACCTATATCTAATATTTGTAACAATATCTGACCTCAGTTTGGGGTATTTGTGTATAATTCTGTAGGAAAACATACTTTAGTCTTAGTCTATTGGCGGTTTTCAACAATCTCAATTTTGGGGCAGTAAAACTAGTTAATAAACACTTAAAATGTTCATTCTTTTCAAATCTATAAATAGGAATAATTGGGATTTCTGTTAAAAATAGACATCGACGTCAAAACGGATGACGTAGATGAGCTCAATCATAAGTGGTCACGTGGTTTTCTTAGTTTAAAAATAGCTAACTGTGCAGCGTGGCTCAGATAGAAAATACCTGTTTGAAATAACGATTGTCACGTTATGGTTCACTTTTCAGACAGTTTTAGGACACCAATAAACTGCAGTTTGAGAGATTTGTTTGGGTAACAATGGTATATTATAATCTTTAAAGTACTTTTGGTCTAAACCTTCGGATACCACGTTAAATGAGTGGAAAAATCTGCTTGCAATGTAACAAAAAGCATAGCTGTAACTATTGTCACATACCCACACACAATGGAAAATGTCATTCCGAGTATTATTTATATTTCATTAATCAGATTGCACCTTTAAAACCTTCGCAAAAGTCTAAAATGTACATTGGGTCATCCTTTTAGAACAAGTAGATTCCGGCTGGCCTGAAAACTAGTTTCTTATCAAATGTCTCATTATTTGTTAAGTTTTTATATTCACCGTGGGAACGCAGTAGTGATCGTTTAAGCGGCGTCTAGCCATTTAGCTGGGGAAATATCCTAAACATGTCTCTGTAGAGCTACCGGTCAGCCGAAAGACCTTCCTATATTCATTCTATTGCCCTGACAGGGATTCGAACCCAGTCGGTGTGAGGCTGAGCTGTCGGAGGATTAACAAGTCAGCGACACTAGCACCCGGCAACGAACGCCCTCAAAACACAGAGTAAAAGAAGATTTGCATCCACTTGACAAGTGTTTGTTTTTTTGTGTTTTTTTTTTTCGAAATCAATATGTCTTTAATTATTATATTCTTTTCTAAATTATTTGTTATTTTTATTGTCCCTATCGCATGGGCACACAAGCACATTTTCCTATAGTTTTCAGAAGAAAGATATGATGTTCATATAAACCTTGACCTGTCTATTCAAAGTTTTTGATCACATGCTAAAAAACTGAAAATCGTTTAAAACCGAGAATATAAATGCAAATATTAAGATTGAATCATGGCTTTGCACACACAGTGCTTATAACGCATAAAAAAATCAGTAAAATGAGATTCAATCCTTAATTGTTTTGGTTCATCATCTGTGTCTTATACATCTTGTTTTATAGTACTTTATTTCGATAACACGAACGATAGCAGACTATGAGTTTTAATGCCAGTTTTCTTATTGTTGACTGTAACCATTCCCGATAAGAAACCTGTGTGTATTGAGTCTTTAACACGCTTAACTATTCGTTATCATATAAAGTATTGCTCAACACTTACAATAAAACTTAAAACCATTTCGTCATTCATGCCGGTGAGAATGTCAACAGATGATTTCCTCATTTGACTCATTTGAATTACACATTGCGACATTAATAAAAGTCGTTTTCACAAATAAACACTTAGCAATGTTTACTTATGTTGATATGACATCTGTAAAATCTTGATGTTTGTCCGTCTGTATGTTTCCATTTGTATATGAATGTATAAGAATATCAATCTTCTTTTCGTCCATATGTTTACATGTATGTCATTGTTGTAGAGATAGCAGACGTAATAAGATGAACATTGTACTAGTATTGAAACGTATATATGTAATGACCAATACAATAAAATACAAAACAACCTTTACCGGACCTGGTAGCGCAATCGGTAGAGCGTCGGCTCCAGGTAAGGAGGCCCCGGGTTCGATCCCGGGCCGCGACATACCAAAGTCGTTAAAAATGGTAGTGGTATAGCTCCCTTGCTAACGCTCAAGCAAATATAAGGGTAGCTCCACGACTGGTTGACCCAGTGTCAGGATAATGTGACTGAGTGTGGTATCATGTCAGGTGTTCACTGCATGCTATATACAGTGAAGGCAGCACTGTATCTGCTTCAAGTGGACACCGTCTCCAGATAACTGAAATACTGTTGGTGGGACGATAAACCCAATAAACAAACAAACAAACAAAACAAACTTTATTTATTGTCCGTTTGGTGCATTTGTATATTATATTTGTAACAAACAACAATAGCTTTGAAAAGCTATCTACCTACATTTCATAATTGACCTTTGACCTTAATAAGGCACATAAGGAAAAATCGAGGTTGAAGCACCTGAACAGTTTGTTTATTGGGTTCAACGTCCCACCAACAGAATTTCAGTTATCTGGAGACGGTGTCGATATTCTTAGTGTTGATATTCTTATACATTCGAATACAAATGAAATGCAGTTGATGGGACGATAAACCAATAAATAAGCACATTTCTATTAAATTTATGTTTGAAAAAGAACCTATTGTAACTTATACGTCGATTATAACTTATCCTCTAAATCCGTCATCCGTCATTTTTGAATGTTTAAAACGAATAATATCATTTCAAATTAAATTCTTAAAAATGTCTAAACGTCGCTTATCATTAAAACAACGAGTATTTACGATATTTCAACATTCGCATTGTAAGAGATTATTTTAAATCTGGGTTTAAAGAGAGTTTAAGCTAGGCTAATGTCTTCTTTTTATAAGAACCATTGAGAATCATTGAGATCCCGTCATGTAGGTATCCGAAGAAACGAAGATGCAGACAAGAGTGCAAAATGTGCCTCAGCCCTCACTGAGACAAATCTTTGCATCCCACACACTGATATTAAACCACTTATTAACCTACATATTTTAACCAAGTGGCAAACAAGTTGGGGCAGTATTGTTTGTAACAAATTACACGTAATTAAACCTATAGTCGGTGCCAATGTCTCTGCTTGCAGAGAAAGTCGACGAGAAGACGTAGCTCTTACCCGCTGTCGCATTGGACATACTAGGTTAACTCATTCATATCTCTTAAAAATAGAAGTTCAACCTGTATGTGTTCCTTGCCAGGAACCACTGACAGTCAACCATATTTTATTACAGTGTATCGACACAGACCACATACGGTCGAAATATTTTAATGTCCATAACATGTACGAACTGTTTAGGACAGTGTCGAATTTTAAACTTGTTTGCTTTTTGAACGAGATTAATATTCTTAAATAAGTTATACATTTTTAAACTGTTTATATTTACCAACCGTTTTACATTTTTAAACCGTTTAGTATTTTCACCTATTTTCGATTGTAGTTCACACTATTTTAACCTGATAGATTTTTGTATATTTCTATATTTTACTAACATAGTTTAGTTTTTGCCTGATTATTCTCTATTCACATTTAATTTCGTTGTATTCGTCGCCGTATGACCTGTTAAGTGTCGGTGTACCGTAAAACCAAAATATATAAATAAACATTGAGATATCTTGTTATCAGTCGTGCTTTTATAACTTTATGCACTGTAAAGTTAGCTTCCTTGTCATTTTATTTCTTTCTACATCTAAACGACTACATTCTCCGATAAAAAGCGTATTTTTGTTCTGTTTATTTTGGAATAAGATTTAACATTAAAAAGCTTGTTTAACGCTCTTTTACTAACGCATCTTCTTTAGTTATATTGTTGTTAAAATATTCGGACAATTATGTTATAGACTTACTTTTTCTGATGAAATACTTCGAAAATAAAATGAGTTATTTGCATTCTGTATTATGTTTAGTGGACAGCATAATATTTTTAAAGATACTACTACTACTACTTCTACTACTACTACTACTACTTCTACTACTACTACTACTACTACTACTACTACTACTACTACTACTACTACTACTACTACTACTACTACTACTACTACTACTACTTCTACTACTACTACTACTACTACTATTACTACTACTACTACTACTACTACTACTACTACTACTACTACTACTACTTCTACTACTACTACTATTACTACTACTACTACTACTACTACTACTACTACTACTAATAATAATAATAATAATAACAATAATAATAATAATAATAATAATAATAATAATAATAATAATATAATAACTAATATTAACATTTAAACCTAACACCATCATAACACTGTACTGAGAACTTATTATTCGCCGCACGATATTAAAGCTACGTTTTTCTTTCAAATATATGCATCAATGATACTCAGACTGTCACTAAACTTTGTCAACAATAACGACAACGAAAACAAACTAAATTGTGGTTTTCTGTTTTTGTGCTTATATCAAACCTTAAAAGTATAAGTAACGCTTAAAGAATCTCAACTATTCCACATTCCACAACGGGCCCAGATAAATTATATTTCGAAATTCTCCGACAATAGAGGGACACGTTTCGGCTATCGTCATCCCGGTATCTTAGATTTATCTATAAAAGTGGGTCACCGGACTCTATGATCTGGTCCTTTACCTCGGCACGTTGGTGTATTGTAGATGTATATACATTTGTATATATAGCTACTTGAATAGAGATTTTTATTTAAAAGAGATTTTTATTTGAAACTAAAAGGGATGATGATTCTTGCAACCTTAGTACTTCTTGGCTGTGCTCTGGAGGTTCGGACGGTGTCAGGTAATTTAGGTTTTGTTTCGTTTGTGACACTCTTTGATAAGGAAGCATGAACATTATTCAAGAAAGATTTCGTTTGTAAAATCTTTTGTAAGTGATTCAGGCATGTTTATACATCTAAAGGGATTAATTTGTAAAGATCGTTAATAAGTGATTCAGGAATGTATATTAGTCAAGAACGATTTCACACCTGTCTTATTTGCATTTTCGATGAAGGACTTATACAAATGGCTTTCTATATAGAGTCCCGAACGCAAAGGAACCGATGCAGAAAGGACCTCCGAGTCTGAATCTCGCATCTCAATGAACAACTGTATATATGTACATGTTGCAGTGTATCTGCAAGGAGGCATTTTGCATTTAATAATTGCATTGTTCTGACGTCATACGAAATATTTACATGTGTCAATGTCAGTACTGTATATGTTTAATGTTTATTGTTTATTGTTTACTGGGTTTATCGTCCCACCAACAGTATTTCAGTTATCTGGAGACGGTGTCCACTTGAAGCAGATATAGTGCTGCCTTCACTGTGTATAGGATGCCGTGAACACCTGGCATGATACCACACCCAGTCATATTATCCTGACACCTTGCCAACCAGTCATGGAACTACCCTTATATTTGCTTGAGCGTTAGCAAGGGAGCTATACCATTACCATTTTTAACGACTTTGGTATGTTCCGGACCGGGATCAAACCCGGGGCCTCCCGTACCTGGAGCCGACGTGTTTAATGTTGTTATCTTCGTGGATTGTTGTTAAAGTGTGTGTTAGCCCTATACATGTACAATATTGTTTTTATCTCTGTGTGTTTTTGTTATAGCATGTGTGAAAGTCCTGTTTATGAAATACAAGACGATGTGTAACGTATTTACTTATACCAAACCTCGTAACACTGCATGTCCTTATCTAGCATCTTAATGTCTCTGATTGGCTGTCTGTCCGACCGTCTGTCAGTGCGCCTTTCCGTCTGGTAGTCAGTCAATAATCTCGCCGCGCGACTTTGTAAATAAATGTATGCTCAACCGTCCGTCGGTATCCATATATCTAACTTACCATTACAGTCTGTGTAACCAAGTACCATGGCCACTGCCAACCCCTGTTTGACAAGTGTCCCGTGGGACATATGGAGACCCTAGATCACTGTGGGGTCTTCGAATCCTGCTGCTACCCGGCCCAAACCACCGATCTTCCCGCAACCACCACAGCCACCAATCACCAAACTACTACAGATTTTATTCTTAAGAACGGTAGGTATAAGTAACCCGACCCGTTTCTACAAAGTTTATTATTAATCAAGTTAGGTATAAGTAACCCAACCCATTTCTACAAAGATTATTATTAATCAAGTTAGGTATAAGTAACCCAACCCGTTTCTACAAAGTTTATTATTAATCAAGTTAGGTATAAGTAACCCAACCCGTTTCTACACATTTTATTATTAATCAAGTTAGGTATAAGTAACCCAACCCGTTTCTACAAAGTTTATTATTAATCAAATTAGGTATAAGTAACCCAACCCGTTTCTACGAAGTTTATTATTAATCAAGCTAGGTATAAGTAACCCAACCCGTTTCTACAAAGTTTATTATTAATCAAGTTAGGTATAAGTAACCCAAGCCATTTCTACAAAGATTATTAATAATCAAGTTAGGTATAAGTAACCCAACCCATTTCTACAAAGTTTATTATTAATCAAGTTAGGTATAAGTAACCCGACCCGTTTCTACAAAGTTTATTATTAAACAAGTTGTGTACGTATACGTTTTACAAATAACCTTACAAATAATAAATAAAATAAATATTATCTGGTAATCTACGCCAAGGCGGCGCACTGGTCATATATTCAGATAGCCTGCAAAAAGCGGCATTGAGACTAGGTGACTTAGTGTGCATTTGTTTGCCTTTACACTAAAATGATAAGTTGAACTGCAGGAAAGCACAAGGAAGACGTGTTGTCTTATCACCGTTTAAAAGCTGTTCAGCTGTGAATATGACTTCCTTTCCTGTTCTGCTTTAAGTAAATTATAAGCGTTTTTTACCGGCCGCAATAGCTCAGATGGTAGATCGTCGGCTTGCGGATCGGGAGGTCGTGGCTTCAAACCCCGGCCGGGTCAAACCAAAGACTTTAAAGTTGGTAGTAGTGGCTTCCCTCCTAACGCACTGGGCTAAGGGGACAGCATAACGACTGACTTGTCAGTGTCAGGTTAATGGACCGGCCGGGTTAAGTGCCCCTGTGCTATAATGATAGAAATGTCGCTGCACAGTATCGGCAAAAATGCCGGCTAATCCCTAATCCCTACAAGCATTTTAACGGTTTTCAATTTTTTTACCGTTTTATGTTTAGCGGGAATGCATATATATATACCACTTTCATTAAAAGAACAACTACTAGCCATATGCAATGTTATATATGTTTTGTTTTTATTGTTGTTGGTGGTGGAGAAAGACTCCAGACTTGTCTGGTTAGAACCATCGGCGTACCGCAGGTTGGCTGGATTCGAACCCACGCGGTTAGGGGCTGGTGTGTTTCAAGTCGACGACTCCAACTGGCGATCCTGTTTAAGACTTCGAGTGGTTCAGTCACCGACTTGTAACTCGTCTGCTTGCTCAGCATGTCACCGTGTTGGTTCAAGTCACTGGCAAAGAATTTAATCTTGGAAGGTTTTCCAACTGGCCTGTGGTGCTATCGTTGTTTTTGAACATGAATATGGGAACACATTTGTTTGCTGTGATGTACTTTATAAAGTAAACAGAAACATGGACCATTGACTTATGTGCAGCGGCCAAATGTATATTTATGTCGCTTTAAATGGACAACTGCAATGTTGAAATTCGCTATCATAACGTGAGATATTTGTGTATGTTCGATGACTTTTTTTAGGCACGTGCGGGGACCCTCGCGTGACGTCAGATCACCGTGTAGTGGGCGGGGTGGTGACAAATCACGGGGCTTACCCATGGCAGGTAAGTATTTTAAACGGTTCTTCCACAGACATAATAGATCCCTTTAAACTTGATCATTTCCTTATGATTGAAGAAGGACTTTTATGGGAGTAGATAAATGCTATATGAAGTCAAGGCCTCTCGCTTGAACACCCACGGGATGACATCCCGTTCGAGCGAGCCGGGAGTTCGAGGGGAAATGAAATTTATTTCTAAGCCAGTTTGTCAATTGATTTTATTAACAAATTGTAATATATTTTCTTACATGCTTCTAGTCATGTTTCTCTTCCTCTTAAATAAATCATTATATTTATTGATATTTCTCTAAGATAGATTTCGTTGTTGTTTTTATAACGATATGAATATGCATAAAATTAGAAATTTGCATCTTTTTTTTTTCTTATCTGATTCCATGTCAATAAATGTTTGTTTTGATAATTAACACAACAAAATATGTGTGTTTTGATATCTTATCAATCAATTTAGTCAATAAGAGACTCTCGGAACTACAACGATATCATTGTACTTCATCATTTTGTTAACTGTTTGTGTGTCTTCTTGAGTAATAGAAAATATAATTTTTGAATACTACAGAACAAGATAATTTAAAGGAATGATAACACAACAAAAACATCAACATGACATCATGATTTATTTATAACATTCGATAAGTCCAACCTAATCTTGTTTGTCAATAAAACACGTTGACTTTATCGCACTTCGCGAAGGTGTAAAAACACGATCAGTTTGACAGTTTGAAAATACCTGTATATTTTCCGACTAATCATAACATTGCATTCTTCGGATTGGTGAAAAAGGAGAACAAACACTAAACAGGTTTGTGTGTGTGTGTTGGGGGGGGGGGGGGGGTGTTCAGCGTGAAGGAACGACGCTTATTTTCTACCTTCCCTCCCATTTGGTTTATTCAACTTTAACTTCAACTTTGTACTGCCAAAAGTCAATACTGACTACATAAGGCAGGCGCAAGTCCTGAACATTGCCAATTTAAGACTAATAATTTACTTGTGAAATTTTAATGAAAACATAAAATAACTAAATTAAAATATCAATTAAAAAGCGTAAAACTTGTTTAGGCCACTTGCAAATGCAGGGACAGTTGGGGCATCCTTAATCTCAGTCGGTAATTCGTTCCAAAGTCGTATATCCCGCGGAAAGAATGAGTTCATGTGGTGTTTTGTTTTTGAGTGGGGAATAAGGAATTTATTCAAGCAGAAAGTTACAAAACTAGACTCTGGCTATATCTTATAACCAGATTTTTTGTTCTGATAACATATTATTAGTGTTTGTTACTGGCTCCAGGTGTCGATGCGTTATCGCGACCATCACGTCTGCGGAGGTACCCTGATCAACGACCGCTGGATCGTCTCAGCAGCCCACTGCTTCGCTGGGTAAGTCGTATGTCATCGGAACCTCTCGGGTAATTCCGCCATTTCACGTCATTTTACGGCACTTGCGGCATTTTAAATCCAAATATAGAAATAATGTACAAATTTTAAATTTATAACTACATGCCATCTGACAACTCTTTATCGATGCAATTGGAATTCCCCAATTTATTAAAATACTAGCATGAAATACCACGGATTTGTTCAATTGACCTGAAGTCATGTTCGCAAAGGTTTTTACCAGATAGGAGTCGCTGATCCTAAAAAAGAAAGAAAAAGAAAATCCCGGGCTCCTGATGACGTAATTGCTAAAACAAGTCTGCCCACCGTCGCCATTGTGAAATATCATCGGTATATTTTGATTCGGATTGTAGATGGTTTGTGTTATACCGCTTTTTCGACTTTTTAGGCATTGTGACTGCATGTTAAAATTTGAGATAGATCTTAGTTTGAAATGGTCAAAGACTATGTAATTTTATGCCTTTAAATCACCTTTCGTGCCTACAGATCTAACATGACGCAATGGGCAATGGGACTGGGTATACAGGATCTACATTTGTCCCAGGGTCATATTTACCACACGGACAACATCATTGTGCACGAGAACTACAACAGCAAGATCATGCTGAATGACATCGCCATGGTTAAACTGGCCAAATCTGTGCATATTAATGGTAATATCTAATGGTGATGGTAGTGATAGATTGTAGTTATGGTGGTGGTGGTGATAGATGGTGGTGGTGGTGGTGGTGGTGATAGATGGAAGTTATGGTAGTCGTGGTGAAAGATGGTGGTGGTGGTGGTGATAGATGGTGGTGGTGGTGGTGGTGGTGGTGAGGGTTATATTTCTCCCTTGGGAAAAGATAAAAAAAGAAGTCAGGGGTGCCACTTATGCCCAGTCGAACATCCGGCAATCGGATATTAAAAAACGATGATGATGATGATAATAATGATGACGATGGCGATGATGAAGATGATGATGAAGATGATGATGATGATGACGATAATGATTATGATGATGATAAGTAGGAGGATAAACAGAAGGTGAATAAGGAAAAGATAAAGACAATTTTACCTTATTGTAATTATCCTTGGGACATATTGCCTGTTTTGACGAATGCTTTTCTGATCTTTTTGAGATAAGGTTAAGAAGATTTCCATTAAGACGATTTTCACTTAAGACAAATGTCCCTTAAGACGATTTTTCTTGAGACGATTTTTCTTTAAGACAATTGAAACTTATGACGATTGTTTCATAAGGCGATTGTCTCGTAAGACGATTCTCCCTTGAGATGATTGACGCTTTAGACGATTGTCCCTTAAGACGATTCTCCCTTGAGATGATTGACGCTTTAGACGATTGTCCCTTAAGTAGATTGTCTCTTAAGATGAGTGTATCTTAATGCGATTGTAACCTCAAGAGGATCGTCGCTAAGACGATTGTCCCTTAAAATGATTGCCCCTTCTTAAAACGATTGTCCCTTAAGATGATTGCCCCTTCTTAAGACGATTGTCCCTTAAGACGATGGTTCCTTAGGACGATTGTTCCTTCTTACGACGATTGTCCCTTAAGACGGAGGGTTCTTAGGACGATTGTCCCTTAAGATGATTGCCTCTTCTTAAGACGATTGTCCCTTAAGACGATTGTCCCTTCTTAAGACGATTGTCCCTTAAGACGATGGTTCCTTAGGACGATTGTCCCTTCTTACGACGATATCCCTTAAGACGAAGGGTTCTTAATACGATTTCCCTTAATTCAGGTGTCTCTTAAGACGATTCTCCCTAAAGACATTAAGATGATTGTAATCTTACGACGATTTTTCCTTTAGACTATTCTTCTTCTGATTTGTGTAAATATCCTATTGCACCAAGGACAACTGTCGCAGGACATCAATTGTATTTGAATTAAAGTAATTTTAATATTTCAGGTACATACATCCGACCCCTCTGTTTGCCTAAAGTAGGAGAGAGTTTTGATAACGAGGTTTGTGTTGCTACTGGATGGGGAGCCATTGAGTCAGGTAGGAACGCATGGAAATCGCAATAATTATCTATTCGGTGACGTCACTAGAATTAATCTAAGCAGTATATCGCTTCAAAACTATCCGATTTTGAGGATTTTAGATTTGCCGTTGTATATTAAATATGAAAATAAGAATATTTTTTAAATTAACCTTATTTAAAGCAGGTAAAGTGTCTAACATACAAACAGGCATCGCCGTCTTTTTGTATAATGTTTTAATGTCAACAATGCTTGAAAATAGTCCGTGTCTTCAAAAGAAATCCTTGAGCGCTTTTACAATGACTGGTTGTTCAGTCAGGCATTGACAAATTGGAACACAGATGAAGTACTAACTACAAACAGGCCATTGGCAGATAAGATTATTATTCCTTACTCTTTGAATGTATCTTAAAAATTAAATGTATTAACCTTTACATTAAAACTGATTTATGCATGTATACAATGCGTGTACGATTGGTTTATCAAGGTGGTGACGTAGTGCCCAAACTCCGTGAGGTTGACCTGGCCATAATCCCCAACGACGTCTGTGAGCTCTTCTTGCCAGGAGACGTGTTACCAGGCAACATCTGTGCCGGATATGACGTAGGAGACAGAGACACGTGCCAGGTAAAGGCCGAAGGAATTCTTAAGATAGACGCTGACGTAGTTAAGTTTTATTCAAAAGTCAGAAAACAAAAGGATGTGCCGACAATTATTAAATTAAATAATTATCATCAACGTCCTCCTCCTCCTCCATCTCCTCTTCTTCATTACCATCATCATCATCAGCAGCAGCAGCAGCAGTAGCGCCACTACCACCACCACCATCACCACCATCATCCTCCTCATCATCATCCGTATCACTATAGTCGCCATTATTGTCATCTCCCTCCTCCTCCTCCTCCTCACCACCACCATCATCATCATCAGAAGCAGCATCAACGGTTGCGGCAGCAGCATATGTTACAGTCACCCCTCTTCTTAAACGGTGGTGTATGAAATACGCTTACACTACAAACAGACCCGCATATAAAAAATAATAATAATATAACGTTGTTTTTGAATCATTATTGAGCATAAATAAATAACGTTAATAAAATAATACTGCACCCATGCTTTGTAATCATGGTTAAATGTGTAATGATATTTCTCATGTTGGTTTATGTTGCTCATGTTCTACAAAGGTTTGAGAAAACTAGTCTCCGGACTGGTTAGCTGATAAAACGACTATGTCAGAAAAAAATCAAATTTCACGACTTTAAAAGTGGAATCCGAATATTTTTCTCAAATTACCAAATAAATCAATTTTATCTGAAAAGGTCCTGCAAATGCTGTTCATTGATGTCCCAGATCTGTGTAAACAGAGAAGTATAATTCCCCACTCATCATTGCGAAAAGGTATTTCCTATCTGAGTTACGCTGCAGAGATAGCTATTTTTAAACAAGGAAAACCACGTGACAACTTACTTTTGAGATCGCGTTATATCGTTATCCGGGTTGTCCGCTCTGATATCAACATCTATTTTTAGCAGAGAACATTATCGTTATTGTTTATAGATTTGGAAAGAATGAAAATTTGGTGCGATTTTTTCCGCAAAGAGTATTGTCTTACAACATAGAAAGTGTTCAAAATCGTCTATCCTTAGACTAAAGAATGAGTTTATTCAGAAAGTAAGCTTATATTTCCAGAAACCATGATAAAACTCTTGTTGCATGCATTTGGTATAGGTAAACTGCCAGATGCCATATTGAAGTCTCACAATTATTTCCCTTGTTAAATTATATTTTCTTCCTCGCAGGGTGATTCCGGAGGTCCCCTTGCCTGCCCGACCAATGACGGATGGAAGTTGGCCGGAATAGTCAGCTGGGGATACGGATGTGCGGAAAAGAAAGCTCCTGGTCTCTACACCCGCGTAGAATCCTATCTCGACTGGATACACCACATCATTGCCAAACATCCTTAGTCACGGAATTATCCGATAACTTACGAAGATTTATAACTGGTAGACGAGTACATGCGAAAACATTCGAGAAGTTACGTAAAACTCCCGACAATAACCGATGTCACCGCAGCAGATATCACAATGACTTATTATTGTAAATGCAGATTTTTTAGCTTATTTATATTGTCGCAGTAACAACATCTGTAATTTCCGCAGTAATTATTGCTTCGAAATATAAATATTGTTTAACATGTTTATATATGCACCTTTGTCTATTTTTAGAATTTTAAACAGAATCCGAAAATTCATTATAGATACAATGGATTATTGCTGTTATTTAATTTAGTATTTAACATATTAATTTCTTACACATGTTTTTTTTTTTTGTGTGTGTGAGTGTGTAAAGAACAATAATATAATTATATCACATTTCTTCGGAGTAAATAGTAATACAATCAATAATTTTGATGTTTGCTATTTAAATGAGTAATGAAATATAAAGTACCTATTAGAATAAATGTTTTTACACCAACAGCCCCTTACTTTTCTTTCTCGCCTTCCGCTAACACTTTTGCTACAACAACAACAGAGCTGCATGTGTTCTTACATTTGACAACGTCGTTGTAACAACAACAGAGCTGATGCGTGCTGACATATGACGTAACAACAACAGAGCTGCATGCGTGCTGACATAAGACGTAACAACAACAGAGCAGCATGCGTGCTGACATATGACGTAACAACAACAGAGCAGCATGCGTGCTGACATATGACGTAACAACAACAGAGCTGCATGCGTGCTGACATATGACGTAACAACAACAGAGCTGCATGCGTGCTGACATATAACAACATCGTTAAAACAACAGCATAATAAAGTTGTTCTTTTTGAATTACACGAAACATTTTACAAGCACAAGTCCCTATAATCTGCGAGCTGTAAGTGGGCACGTGCTTTTCTAAGTTTAAAAATAGCTAACTGTGCAGCGTGGCTCAGATAGGAAATATTTAAAATGACGTTATAAGGCAACTCAACAAGTCAACTTTATTGAACTCGTTTCCGCTTTAAGCGTCTAATGAGCAATTTAGCATACCATACAAATATTAGACAATAACAAATTTCTGTGCAAATAAATCATGTACAAAAACACGGGAAATTAATGAAAAAGACTATAACGTCTATGACGTAACGTGTAAACAAAGCGTCTCATGATCATAGTTGAATTTAACATGTTTTTGTGCAATATGTAAACCCCGTTTGTTGACATTTCTTTTATGAATGAAGGTGGTTCGAAATATTTAGCCTTGCGAGTGATGTGTTGTAGATTTAACCTATTTTTACAATCAGGACAAAATGTGCAACAAAGATAGGATTGATGATTAAATCCAGAAAGGTAATATGTTATTATAAGGGTAATATTGTTCACTAATTTTGCTTTTGTCGATGGAATTGTTTGTCAGTAAAGTATTGTGTAGAGAACACAAATCTAAAATTGGTAGCTAGAAGTCTGAATGATAATGGATGATGTATTTATTCGCATGTTTAAAAAAATGCTATTATAGAATCAAATCTAAACTAGCACGATGAGATATAGAAACATTTGAAAACAATTTTAAGAAACTGGTAACATTAACAAAGTTTGGAAAAAAAGATAGGAATTAGTGTCTCACAATTTATAATTACTTATAAACAGTAGCATATATAACATAAGGAAACATGTTTAGCCCCTCCCCCCTCCCCCACCCCGCAAAAAGCAACAATAACAACAGTGAAACAAATAGCATATACTGTAGTACTTAAAATAAAAAAGTGACTCTAGTTGGTATCTTATAAGTTAAGACAACTGTCACAGAAGTTAAGACCGTATAATACAGATAGTAAAATAATCAGGATATATGTCATTTGTTTTTAAATTAATTAATAATGGATGTAGCAAAAGAGAAAAAAATCTAATTAAACACTCACATGTGTGAATTAAAACAGGCAAGAATTTTTCTATGAAAATGCATGATTTTTTAAGTATTTTGTATATTATGGTTGTTTAATAGTTCTTTGAATATATATATATATATATATATATATATATATATATATATATATATAGGTGTCTGACATCAATAAACCACATTTTGTAAGATCTATTCAGGTAACAATGATTCGTTGTAAAGTTTAATGTTCCGAACTGTCGGATATCAACTTTAACATCGTCATGACACCCTTTAGAAATTTCCAAAACTCCAATTATAGATAAAGGTGAAAACGGCGACCCAATGACTAAATGGTATATAGCTAAATAAATCACTGTTGCGAATATCGAATAACATAATATATCGTTTCTCCGCTTTACATCAATATAAACAGGAAAAACAAGTTAATACAGGGCATCAAAGTCGTCGTAAATACTATATAAGAAATGTAAGCAAATTTAGCATGGCAGTATTTAGTACTACTTTATTTGCTTTTGGAATAATAAATGATAAAAAGTTGTGCTGTTAACTGATTAATTTATTAAGTGTGAATGACGCTTTTGTATTGACAGGCAACCCAACAACTGGTGTGTACAGTATATACTTAACCCAATGCCGTACGAAGTTTCCAAGGTAGTTTTTTGTAATAAATTAATAATTTTTTAGCTTTGCAATCTGAATGATATAGAAGATGAATTTCATTTTTTTACTTAAATGTCCCATATATACATCCTTATGAAGACAGTATATTCCTAAATATTTTTACACCAATACAAATATGTTTAAATATATCACTCTTATGCAAAGTGAAAGTATACTGGTTCTTAAAAATATTGCATTATTTTGTGATAAATCTTTTAAATTAAGAGACACTCTATTGTAATTTTGTAAATAAACATTGTACAAGTAAAATTTCTAAAGATGTCTGTAACTGTTAAATATTACTTAGTATTTCATATTTTTTAATTGGGATTGTCCTTTTACTCACTGTTCACATGTCACATTTATTGTCATGATATGCCTATATGTTTTTGTATATGACGATGAGTTTGTTATGCTTAAGTCAAAATAAATGTTTCGTTCGTTCGTTCGAATAAACGCAATACTTGGCAGTGGTACGCGGTCAGCAACATCCGCCTTAGCGCAGGAAATATTTACTGCACGCAACATTTCTTCTTCAAATTTTTCCCACTTCTCATTCTCCTCACCATCATAATCATGATTTTCTTGTTTCTTCTTTCATTTCTTCTTTACTTTCTTCCGTCCCGCCTCTTTTTCGCCTTTTTTTTGTTCAATCAATTTCCGTAAGCCGCAACATGGAACAATGTTCTTGGCTTGAAAAATATTATATAGCCAGTAAATCAAGTTGTCACCGATATTGTGAATAGCCATTAAATATGTATACTCATTATGACCCCCTATTGTCATGTGCAGGACAACATGTGCCGTATAGCTTAAACTGTTGATGACAATTACGATCTATAAACATATACCCATAATTACATTACATGAACAGACGTTTATTGTGTGCGTTGGTAACACTTGCCTCCCAAGATAATGCCATTATGGTCGCGTGAGAGAGAGAGAGAGAGTGAGAGATAGGGAGAGAGAGAGAGAGAGAGAGAGAGAGAGAGAGAGAGAGAGAGAGAGAGAGAGAGCGAGAGAGAGAGAGAGAGGGAGGGAGGGAGAGAGAGAGAGAGAGAGAGAGAGAGGGGGGGAGAGAGGGGAGAGAGGGAGGAGTCAGACAGACAGTCAGACAGATAGACAGAAAGACAGA